>VXCM01003061.1:41533-102587 GCA_014773175.1 Lucifuga dentata | reverse complement strand
CACAGAGCCATCAGAAATAAGTGCCGGAACTCAGTTCCGGTGCGTTACGGCACAAATTAAGCACTGTTTATCTGTACATATTGTTTACAGTCTTATTTGTTTTATGACTTGTAATTGGTGAATAAAAGAATCCTGATTCTAATTCAGACGAGCTCAATGATATGGAAATTGAAGCTGTGTTCTTGAAATGCGGCCGTGAGTTCTCTTCTCAAGGCCATCGGTTAGATCTGAGCTCCTGCAGGCTGGTGGGCTGTGAGCTGTTATCGTCCCTGTGGCCTGGCCTCTCACTGGAGGCTAAATAGGTGGTCTCCCTCCAGTGGAGGTGGAAATGAATCCGGCCTCAGATTCCCACTCCTTTCTGCTCCTGCTAATACTCGACTCGTCTACCTGTCTACCTATCTAAGCCATCTCACTTTGATGTCTGAGTGTGTGAGTTTGTGTGCGTGTCTGTGTGTGTGAGTGACAGTCGTGCTCACGTCAGGAAACCTCAACTTACCAAAAAGTACAGCACGATCGATCGCAGCAACAGTTTGATTGGATCAAATGACCTGGGCTTCATTGTCTCACTGTGATAGGCCACTTTGAGTCTGCTAAACGCACAGGGACTCTCGTTTTTCCTGCTGTACGTCGCTGTCCGTCAAACCGCCGCGACTCATGCTGCATTCCAGTCGAAGCAGAATGTCGGAATTTCCTAGTTGAAAATTCTGACTTTCCAACCTCCCTGCGTTCCAGCCTCCACCATGCCAAATGTAAACACCAATACATACTATAAAATACAATTAGTAATAAATACTAAGTAAAGTAGATTACAGGATTGTTTGGCTGGATTGTAACAATGATATTAATCTCAGTGGATATTAAACATTTGTGGAGGCAAATAAATGTTCGGAAATTATCCACACTTACGCGTCAATGGCAGTTATCTTTACACTATAGATCATTAACTTGGTGATATATTTTGCCCTTTTTATTTCAATGTAACGCAAGAAAAACTTTATCCGGCTGTTAGGTGATCATTGACATTCACAAAGCTCGCTTCCACAGGTGCCGCCATGTTGAGTGACGTCATACCCGTGAAGTCAGGGTCGATGGATTTAATCTGAGTGATGCTGGTGATCAGTGCTGGAAGCAAAGGTCATGTGACAAACCGAATCAGATGCAGTTTGACTGTTTTTTATTATTATTATTATTTTTTTTTTTTTTACAAGTTTTCGTAAGATAGACCTTTAAGTAGTATATATATAAAAAAAGAAAAAAAAATCAAGGTTTGTGTTTAAATAGCATTGTGGCTGAGCTATGCCGTCTTTTTTCAAATTTTGTGTACCATAACAATAAAGACAATCTTGAAGATAAAAGTTGTTTTAAAAAAAAAAAAAAATTTGAGTTTCCAAGTACGAAGTTGTCTAGAAGTAGTTTTTATTTCAGAGTACCGGAACCTCTCATAAATCTTCCCTACTCTACTGCAGAACGCAGAGGAAAACAACAGGAAAGGTTGCAGCCGGACGAATTAAAACAGGGGACCAAATATTTGTATGTGCCAGGCATGAGCAACTTTGATAAGGATGGGGACCAATAAAATTTCATTCTCATGGTCAAAGAGTCAGACATTAAATAAAAGGAGTAATGGCACCTTTTTTTTGTCCACTTCAAGCACTGTCTGTGCAACATTAGCCTCCAACAGAGTGACAACGACACAAATGGCGTCCGACCGCTTAGTATGAAAGTTTGAGCAAAACTAACCTGATTAGCATCTCTCCTCGCTGCCTCAGCATGTTTCTGGTCTGGGAGTTTTCAGTTTGAGAAGCAGAAACACAGACCGAGACTTTTCATACACACATGTAATAAGGCTCGCCGGTTGTCTCATCTGTCTGCCGGTTTGTTAAACTGTCAATCCAGACACACACACAGCGTTTCCTCTCAGCTTCCGCTCGCTTTTTATTCCATTTTCAGGCAGACTTCCGTGCGGCTACGCTGGAGCCGGTGGGCATCGCTCACACTAATGTGACAAAACTATGAATGAGGAACCAAACTGCTACTCAAAAAATTAAACTTCTTAAATAAAATAACAGCTATTGTAAATTAGTGCATTCCCGTTAAAAAAGCATGCCTTCAGACCGGGCCGGACTTTATGATGTGCGCTGCAGCGCTATGAGTGTGAGTGACCAGCGGAGCATATGCTGCCGCGCCTGGAGTGTATCCTGCCGCGCGCGGACTACTTTTTACTGGCACAGCTCAATTGGAGAACCGCTCATCCAAACAACTTCACAAGTGAAACACTACACGTTTGGGTACTGAACAGAACCTGCTGCATGGGTTCTAGAGATATTGGTGCCACAGACAGATGGACAGATTTCTGGATTTATAGTTAGATTGATCTTTTTTTGTGTGTGCATTCAGAGATGTTTAAGTGAGCAGATAGGCTATAATTTCCCCTAAACTTGCTTTTAATCCAGCTGCAGGTTCCAGAATGTGTCAGTAGGTTTTCATTCATGTTAAATCCTTTATTTTTCCTCAAGTGTCATGCAGTAGGCTAACTTTCAAAAAATTTCATTAAATAGGATAATTTTCACTTATCTCACCCTTCTTGACACTAGAAATTTCCACTCAAATACAGAACACATAGCTTGTTTCTATCAGGGATTTTTTTTTTTTTTTTTTTTTTTTGTATAAATTCTGGGAACTTTTGAAAAAGCTGCAAAGAACTGAGCAGCTTTCTCCTGCAAGCAAACACAGACAGGAAGCAGGATCTGAACTGACAAAATAAATGTGACAAATTACATCAAGAACCGTCAAACGTTGCAGGTTTGAGCTTGTCATGCCAGAATCTCCTGGAAAGCTGATTGGACGGCGTGGATGAACTCCGGCGTGTTGCTGCGGAGCAGGTCGCACCCGGTGCTTTGTCTCCACTTGAAACAGCTTCCATCTTCACCCTCCCTTCCCGACACAAAAACTCACCTCTGTTGAAAAGAGAGAAGCGAATTGGTGTCTGCCATCCTCTCAGGTACATCCTTCACCCCCCCTCATCTCCTCTCCTCCCTCCTCTTCTTCTCCACTGCAATCTGCTTGCCCACTCAAGCAGCTGTCAAGGTGAGGCGCCTTTTACATGCTGAGGCTCCGATGCCCTTGTCCAATTTCACTTTGGAGTGAAGCTGGGCTGAACATGCCAATCCTGATATTACCAGACAAATTAAATCACGCGGCTGGGCGCGAAGGAGAGGGAGAGCGCCGAGGATGCTGGGACAGAGGCGAAGAGGAGAGAGCGGTTGTCAACCCCCTCCTCCACCTGCTCCATCAGGACATTCTAGGAGGAGAACCGCTATTGGCTCAGGATGGAGGGGGGCAGCAGGCGGGGAGACGGCTCGCTCGCTCAAAGAAGCNAACCGCTATTGGCTCAGGATGGAGGGGGGCAGCAGGCGGGGAGACGGCTCGCTCGCTCAAAGAAGCCATGATGGCTGGTAATTAAAGGTGTTATGGAGATGTAGTGTAGGAGCTCCAGCAGCAGGTGAGGGAGGAAAAATCAAGCAAAAACATCGGGAGAAGTTAGACACTTCCGGGGTTTTTAATTGTTTGGTTGCGTTCTTCTTATTTGCGTGAATGTTGATGAGGTGATATTTCCACAGCAGGACAATCTACCTGAAATGTCAAAGGTGAAATGAGCTTCAATAACTGGCAACAGTCCTAAATGCAGAAATCCATCAGTTGGCATAATTTTTAGGGTGCATAAACTTAAAGGACCATACCGGCGATCGTGCATGTTTGAGCCCAATATGTACAATCCCTGTGTTGTAATGACCGATGAGAAGAGAAAGGAAGTGAGCGGGAAATGAGCTTTTTATTCTTCAAAGAAAGACAGGAATCAACACATATGAGCTTAACTGTCTAATATCTGTCTTCTTATCGATTGAATATCTGTCCTCTATGTGTCTATCTCTCAATAATCCACGTCTATATAACTTGATGGAGAAGTTATCAGAGTTCTGGTTAGCCACAGCAACTGTTCCAGAACAATAATGGCAGACCAAGTATGGCAAGCACGGAGGTCAAAAACTGTATCTCAGGTTCTGTTACTGCTAACACAGTGCTATTTCCCAACGTAATTCTAAACCGTACAGAACACCTTAAATCAGGAAGGAGCAATGCATGATAATGTGACATTTCTAACACTTATTAATAAAATGAAAGGATTTCATACAAGAACACATGAACAATAACACCGGAGAACTCCAGGACGCTACAATATGTTAGGCTACATGACTGACTACCATTTCCCAAAATATAATACTCCAGTGGTAAATTTCACAGTTGTTTTTCCTACCTTCTCTACCTTCCAGAATGCTATTAAAATCAATTTGTGGAGACTTGAAACACCACATCTATTAGTTTTTTTTTTTTTTTTTAANTTTTTTTTTTTTTTTTTTAAAGTAACTTTATTTCATCCAACACGGAGCTGCATGGAAGAGGATGTGTTTCTCTCCGCTAAGAAATATAGTCCCAGGAGAAGATGCCGTTCTGCAATCATGCATAAATATGCAACCGCTGGAAAGGTCCTTTAAACTGAAGACGTAATCATGTCAATTGTTGAAGCCACGCCTCTGGAATAAAATGTCACTAATGCTGGTAAACCCTCGTGTTGTCTCTGTATTTTTTTAAATGAGTGTGCCAGCTATTGACGAGCCATTCCATCTCTGACACCGATGAAGGCGACTGATTGCTTTTCTTAATACGGCGTACAGCGTCTGGCAATTAAAAATCATAATAGCAAATTTTTAGACATGAAACTAATGAGCTCAAGTCCTCTGAGTGAAAATGCCATTAGAAGCCTTAATGCAGCTTCTTCACCAACTGACAAAATAAATCCCACTGCTGGATGTGCTTCCCAGAGTAGAGATGAGCGCACAATCGTTATTTGATTAATACTATTTTTTTGCGAGTAAAAAGGACTCCTCTTCCTCCTCCTTCCTCAAAAAGGCCAGATATGATGCAATGTATAATTAAATGCTGGATGCAAAGCGAGGGAGGCGACCTGAAATGATGAATTATGCAGGAGGAAAGCAGTTGATAAACGATGAGATATTTTCCCCACAGCATACAAGCAGCTACTTTAAAGGACCATACCGGCCATTTTGCATGTTTTAGCCAAATAAATGCAATTTGCATTGCATTACTGAAACTATTTTCCAAAACATAAAACCATATTTTAGTTTTCCTGTTATTTTGCCAATCTCCTAATCTTTCAAAATCAAATGTTCGGGTGATACACTCGCCTTAAAATTCAATGTTACGTCTGCTAGCACGTTTGTCCGATTGTAGAATTTTTAATTTGTTCCTTCTCCTGGGACTATATTCCCTGGTGGAGATATATATTTTCTTCTGTGCAGCTCCTTGTTGAATCAGTTAAATTAACAATAATAAAATTAATTGAATAAAAAAAAATTAACAGACAACTTGTTCGCCGTGACGGATTACGTATCTCAAGCACAGGGTCGGATTGGCCATCGGGAGAGGCAGGACTTTTCTCGGTGGGCTGCAGCCATTGGTGGGCCAGTTGGTGGCCTTTTCATTGCACAATGTAATATTAATTAAAACTAACTTAAACTAAGCAAACATAATTTTTTTCTGTCATAATTTTCTTGGCACAGAGAAACAGCAGACAGTTACGGACTTATTTCATTTATTTCTCGTTTCTAAAATAAATCATCTTCCTCTACTCCTCCACTAAATCGTTCCTTCTCATGGAGGAGATCATTGGAAAGGTTTGAGTCCCGCTGGGACACATTGGTGCTTTCGTCTGTCCTCAGAGATCTGTCCTCTCTGCCAGGGCTGATGATGATCCAGCCTCTGCACCTCTGCTCCCACCGGAGCACATCAATCACCTCCACTCCTCTCCTGATGCAGGGAGACGAGAGAGAGAAAGAAGCCTTCACCTCCACTTCACTCACACAAGACACCAGAAAGAAAGAAAGGAAATGGGGGCAGTGGGGTCGNTTCACCTCCACTTCACTCACACAAGACACCAGAAAGAAAGAAAGGAAATGGGGGCAGTGGGGTCGCCGCCGCCATCACCTCCACTCCTGTGATATCTGTCTGCAGAAACAAGAAAATACACCTGGAAGGCAACCACGACACATCTTTGGTGGAGAGTCTGTGTGTGTGTGTGTGTGTGTGTGTGTGCGTGCTGTTNGAGAGTCTGTGTGTGTGTGTGTGTGTGTGTGTGCGTGCTGTTAGTGCGTGTTGTTCATATTTCATCTGGTCTCTCTCAAATCAGAACAGACACCTGAGGCGTGAAATGGATGCCTTCCCCCAACAGAGGGCATCCACAACTTCAAATACAATCGCTCAAAGGGGACTCGGAACAAAACGCCCGGCATGCGCGTCAGTCTCCGTCGCCTTCCATTGAGAAACTGAAATGAAATCTCTCCATCATGTTTTGGCCTCAGACTTGACACGGATCTCCTCTCGTTTCCAGGTTGTGTTGTCAGACACTTCCTGCTGGGGAAACGATGGAGACGAGCCGCTCAGCCGAGGCTGGAAGACGTTACCGTCAACTCCCAGGCTGAGCCGCCGCCTAATGGGACACATTAGGAGAGATTACCATGGGGGCAGCAAGATTTAAAGGACCAACTGGTGGTTTTGCATGTTTGAGCCAAATAAGGACAACCCACGTACATCAACCGTTTCCAAACACACACAGCTGGAGCAGTAAATTTTCAAATACTCCTTCCTTCCTTGGGACAGGTAATCCATCATCGTGACCAAGACATGTATTAAGGTTTTTTTTTTTTTTTTGAAGTTATGTAATTTTAGCGTTTAAGCGCAATAAAAAGCGCAGAGTGAATGTATGCCTCCACCGGGGAATATAGTCCCAAAAGAAGACCTGCGTTTAAGGAAAAATTTAAACAACCATGACTTCATAAGGCTGTGTAACTATTAGTAGGAGAAACATGGATTTTTAAGGTGGGTGTATCACTTACTTTGAAAGATTAAGAGATTTTGTAAAATATCAAGAAAGCTGAAATACAGTTTTATCCTTTGGGAAACGACTGTCAGTAACGTAACGTGTATGAATATTGAATATAAATGGCCCGTATGGTCCTTTAAGAAACCCGATCGCAAACTCTTCCACGTAATTTGAATTGAAAAGTGAAACAAAAACTGTCATGGGAATGCACACACATTTAGCAAATACAGATCCAAATACAAAAAAAAGAAGCGTTGGTGTGTGTGAACCTGTTGAGAAGGACGTGTGTGTGTATGTGTGTGTGTATGTGTGTGTGGATTCTGCAGAGGAAAACAGAGATATAACCTTTGTTTATGAGTGCAGGTCAGCCGGCTGACAGTGGGTATAAGTCAGCAGAGGCCTGCCCACTCACCGAGACCCACTGACACGCATTAATCACACGCCGGCGAGCGGAGATGCCTCAGCACACCTCAGCAGGCCTTTGTAACCAGAGGGAGGGGCGTGACCACAAGGTTATTCCACATCCACGGTAACAGCACCCATTCCACACGAAGCTTCCACGTACACGTCTGCAAACGGAATAGCAGCAGAAATTTTTACAGCCTGAGCTATTACAACAATAATATTAACAGGGATGGATATTGATATTTTACAACAGGGGAAAAAATATCAGGAAGAAAAATAATTATGTTGGAAATAAAGACAAAATACAGGGAAGTGCTTGGCAGCTAGTAGTTCCCACACATCATTTCTGTATATAAAAAAAAGCATTTTATTAAAACAAAATGTTTATAAACAAAGCAAGAGATAATACTTGAGTTGGAAAAGGTGTAGCTTTACAAAAAAGGGAAGGAACAGGCAATGACAGACGCATTATAGCCTTGTAACTTATTAGTGTCAAGCTTCTTTGAATTTTTTGTTTTTTTTTAAAGATGTACAACAACACTGGAAAAAAATTAAAATTTACACAGAACTTTCTTGAAGATCAGACAAGAAAAAAAAAAAGCTGAAGTAAAATGGCTTTTAATGGTTCAGGCAGTGGTAAANAAAAAAAAAAAAAAAAAAAAAAAAAAAAAGAATCTTAGAGCCACAAAAATCTACATTTGACAGGAATAGAAAAACAGCTACACAAACCTCCAGAAAATTCTTATATCAAACATTTTCCAGATTAAGCGCTGCTCCTTTTGTGAAATAACAGCAAACGCAGGGGATTTACAGACTCCAAAAGAATTTGAATGAATGGCTCATTATGATATCTACATAAATAGTTATACAGCCTGCTTGTATAATTTCCTGGGCCTTTTTTTTTTTTTTTTTTTTTCAGAAAAATAAATAGCCTATATGTCAAACATTCGCTTTTCAGAAAATAATTATATCAGTCCAGACGTGACGATTAGAAAAGTGGTACTGGAAGCTCTTTTCGCGTTTTTCATCAACAGAAAACGACCCGGCATGTCAGCGAGGCTTCAGGTGCGGCGACGTCATCGCGTATCTAACCGCCGCCGTCGTGTAAAATAAAAACCCCTTTTCTCGCCCTGCGTCTTATCTCTACCTTCTTATCTAGTCGCTGTGGCATTTTTGTCAGGTCAGCTCTTCCTCTCTGCCTCCTCCTCCTCCTCCTCGTTTCTCAGAGCCACGGATGCCACGCGGGGTCCATGCGGCACAGATTGTCCAGGCTGTTTGCTGCAGCCACCAGGGTGTTGACTTTGCTCTCGCCGCCCTCAAACTGAGCCAGGTTATGGAGGCGGCTCATGATGGCCGTGACGG
Organism: Lucifuga dentata; assembly: GCA_014773175.1. NCBI lineage: Eukaryota > Metazoa > Chordata > Actinopteri > Ophidiiformes > Bythitidae > Lucifuga > Lucifuga dentata. The sequence continues at coordinate 93,862 of VXCM01003061.1, read as the reverse complement.
CTTTCTGGACCAGTGAGACGAGCTGCTGGGAGTCCATGTTCTCCGGCTGGCCGGCGGGGGACAGCGGCATGGACGTGTCCTCCTGAGTCTTCTTGTGCCAAGCAATAATCTCGTCGCGGAGCACCGCCTTCAGGATGCCGTCCACCTATCAGAGATGGAGAAAGGAAGATGTTTATTTGCTAACACGGCTCCTCGTATTTCCGATTTCTAAATTCCGCCTTCCAGATTTCACTGGAGCGTTTCCACAGCTGATCAGTTTGATAAGTGTGTTGCGAATCAGTTGTATTCAAGGATTTATGCTGTATAGAAATAACCTAATAACAAGAGAACAAAATGGTTAAAGGTTAAACTCGCTAATTAATAAACTTGCTGATCACATATCAAAGGTGATGGAAAACATCTGTTTAGAAATAACTGTTTCAAGCAGAAATTAAAATAGTAGCAACTAAAATGTGAAATTATTGCTTTTTAAAAATTATTTATTAGTTGCTGCTTTTCGTTTTAAGCAAGTTGTCTTATTACTTATTGAGAACTTACTGTAAATTTAAGACAAAAAAAGGAACGTGCTAAATGTTTAAAGCAGCTATTCTTAAACAGTGGTCTGTGGCCCACTGGTGGGCCTCAGAGCGCCACCTAGTGGGCCGCCAAATGCATTTGTGAAACAAGGTTTTAAAATGGTAATTAACTACGGCTTTAGGAATTTTTGAGCGTTTTTCTAGTTTTGTTTTGATCTGTTTTAACATCTTAAATAAATGTCACTGTTCAAAACATCTAAATTATCCCTCAGTAATGTGTCTATGGTTCTTTCTCTCTCAGCTGCAGCTGTGTGTGTGAGAGATGGAGTAAGGAACATGATTGGCTGGGTTGGGAGGGATTTTACAAAAGCAGCTCTCTGATAGGTTAAGAGTCCAGACAGACGCTGAGGATTCCCTGCAGAGCTTTTCCAGGTTCGTTATTAATGTCATACAGCAGCGAGATTAGGCAGAAAATGTATGCATTTAACTTATCCTCACACAGATTTTATATTTGTAATATATCAGCTTCCCCTTTGTCCACAGACATAATCTGGATATTATGGATATTACTAGGGGGGGGGGGGGNGGGGGGGGGGGGTATGGACCCTACAGGGGGAGATAGTTGAGTAACTGCGCCTACCTGAATTTTCAAAATGGCCATGGGAATCCAAACAATGAAAACGTGATAAAAGTTAAGTTCAGATAAACCTCAGCCGTTCTCAAACATAACATAAAATAAAGCTCTTAGCTCTAATTTAAACCGTGCAAATCTTTCTAAGGGCAATTTCTGTCTTGTTAGCAACTAATTATGGTGACAAAGAAGTGAAAAGCAAACAGTTTAAACCGCAGCGGGGCCACAACACCAGCAATCAGCAGCTAACGGATACACAACGGTCCCTTTCCTTACCTCAAGTGTTTGAGTGGTTTTAATGTTTGTGTTGCTCCTGCTCTTTGGAAACGTCCGTTTTCTTGAAACACAGGAAAACCTGGCCTCTGGGATACGAGCCTTTCTAGTTCACAAAGCCAAGTGTTGTTTGTTTGAGTCTTAGAACTCTTAGAAACCTCCACATCAGGCCGGGTCAAAGTGTGTGGAAGACCTAAAGATAGACTCCGCGCGCCTGTCATTATGGCCTCGCTGTGGAAGCCTCACACTGCTTGTGTTTCCATTGTGTAGTTTTTGTTGGATTGTGTTTTATTGAGCTTCCTCTCCTGGTTTAAGTGCTGAACAGTAGCTGCGAAATTCTTCAAGAAGTCAAATTTGACAGCAGGACTGCATCCTTTTTTGTTTTGACAGGATAACAGAGGTTCCAAAGCTAGGCTAAACAAACTTGATGCTAGTGACAACGAACAGTCGAGAGCCGCAACAGGATAGCGAGGTAACGAACAATCGCTGTTAGTGGTGCCTGCGGCAGGGAGCATGCTCACCTCCAAAAGTACAGTTAAAGGACCATACCACCCATTTTGCATGTTTGAGCCTAATATATTCAATTTTCATACGTTACGACACTGACAATCATTTCCCAAAGGATAAAACCGAATTTCAGCTTTCCTGATGTTTTGCTAAATCTCTTAATCTTTCAAAATCAAATATTCAAACAATACACCCACCTTAAAAATCCAAGTTTCTCNAATCCATGTTTCTCCTGCTAATAGTTACACAGCCTTATGAAGTCACGGTCCTTTAAATTTTTCCATAAACGCAGGTCTTCTTTTGGGACTATATTCCCTGGTGGAGGCATACATTCACTCCACGCTTTTTATTGTGCTTAAACGCTAAAATTATGTAACTTCTAAAAAAACCCTGAATACACGTCTTGTTGGTGATGATGGATTACCTATCCCAAGAACGTTTCCAGTATCAACAAGTTGATTTTAATAGCAGAATGAACTGAAACCAATGGAGGTCTGGAAGGTAGGAAAAACATTTTTAAATCACCATTCCAGTTTTATCCTTTGGGAAATGATTGTCAATAACGTAACATGTATGAAAATTGAATATATTAGGCTCAAACAAGCAAAATGGTGGTATGGTCCTTTAAGCTATGGTCCTGTTGAGAAGTCAGGTAAGCGAGGTGAAGTGCGAATAGATTGTAGAATGAAGCTGCGTAGTAGCTATTATAGCCCAGGAAGGAAGGCGGGACTTCCCAAACTACTGCAGTCGTATTGGCCTTGACAGACGTGTTGAGAGGTCCTTCAGGTGGGTCTCGCGAGGACGCAGTCCCCATACTGATGTCATGTACTGAATGTACCGACCGAAAGGGACATGTTTCAAATTGAATGGAATGTGCGTTTTTTCAGGATTTCTAGCTGACCTACCTTAAAGTTTGGCTGCGCAAAGCACCGCGCCACGGCAATCATGGAGGCGGTGAGTGGGCCGGAGACGCCGATTGTAGTGAGGAACTCCGAGATGTTTGGCGTCAGGCGGAATGGGACAGGGCGGTTAGCGTCCAAGTCGCCTGTGGCGTCGTTTATGTCAAAGCGGAAGTAAGAGACGTTCAGCTTTCCTGTATCCTGCAAACACAAAATAAGAGCAAAGGTAAATGTTAGTGTACAAGTCAAATAACGAAGTATTGATCAGACAGAAATAATCTATGAATATTGTTCGCCACGGTCCTCTTAGAGACTTTTCTTCAGAGCGGCGAGGGGAGTTGCAAAACAAGCACGCTGCCACGAAATGGCTGCCGTTATTGATCTGTGTGCCCCAGATGTCAAGCTATCAGCAGCAGAACATCTATAATCCTCAATTCACTCCCGCTCCCCCTCCTNCCCAGATGTCAAGCTATCAGCAGCAGAACATCTATAATCCTCAATTCACTCCCGCTCCCCCTCCTCCTTCTCCTCCGTCCCTTGCCACCGACTTAAATATATACCGCCAAGTTTTCATCTTTAAGCCCACGTTTAGGTGTGAGAGGGATGCCGCACGAGCGCGAGCAGCCACTCCAGGGAGATAAGCTCCCTTATATGAAAAGGTGAGTGGCTCTGACAGTTTTATAGCAGCACATTTCATTCCATCTCTTACTCCCCCCACCCCCCCTTCCTCCTTTTCCTTAACTCCCTCCCTCCCCTCGCCTCTCCCCGTATGTCATTAGCTCTCCCAGGTCCCAGCGGAGGGCCTCCAGGCAGTGGGTTGAGACACCAGCAACCCCAGGAGGCTGCGATAAGCCCACAGACAGCTTGGCTGTGGAAGAAGCGCTCAGAATGCTAATCGGCGGTCTGGTGACCAGCGACGGCTTCATCTTGGCGCCGCGCCGACGGGACAACTCGACGTCGGCGCGTTGCATGGAGCAATTTGGGAATGTCGGTTGGAGTGTGGAAAAATTAGAGGCGCTGGGTAATTTTCACATCATATGTTGATGAAAAGAGAGAGATGATTATGCAAGAAATTTCAACGGGCTCTGGAGAGACGGCGTCCTGCCCACAGCTCAGATTATGGAGACAGGTGTGGAAATAATCACGCTTGATGACATAAGATGTGGATGAAAAATGGAAAGCGGCATCTTTTTTTTATTTTTGAAGCTTTGCAGCATCGCTGGACTCTACGTAGACCACCTTAAAAAAAAAAAAAAAAAAAAAAAAAAAAAAAAAAAAANCTGTGTGTGTGTGTGTGTGTGTGTGTGTGTGTGTGCATGTACACTCTGCACTGTAATCCTCCTGTGTCTAATGGGATCTGTGGAGTGGAACAGGCAGTGAGGGGCTTAATACCAACGCTTAGCTGCCTGGAGGAACGTCTGTCAGCAAAGGCCGATTAGGATCAGAGGGGGAGGGGCCACTGACTGACACAATCATCTTTAATAATGACTCCACGGACGCAGGAGCGCCAGACGGATGCGAGCGCATGCACGCAAACGCAAGCAGCCTCTTTAAATTGAAACGTCTTGGATAGAAGGGACTGAATGCGACATTCTGTCAAAACATCCTTTGTGTTGACAGCGGCTAGGACGGATGGCGTAGTGTGAATGTCATGGGGNGGTGGGGGATTCATACAGCCAGATACGAGAGTGCAATGGTGATCTCTTCATGCACCTATGAGAGTGTATAACAGCTGAATGAGTCCCTTTCACACGGATCCCACTCGCCCTTGACAGTTTCCAAGTGCATGCATGCATGTGTGTGTGTGTGTGTGTGTGTGTGTGTGTGTGTGTGTCCTACCTGTGCAATCTGCAGCATCTCCGGGTTCAGCCTGTTGAGATGCAGCATGAACTCGGCGAGGCCTATCAGGGCCAGCTGGATGGTGAACATCTTCCTGAAGGTCCAGTAATCAGTGGCGTTGGGGAAGGTGTGGAGGGCCCACTCCTTCAGCATGCTGCGAGGCACCATGTTCCCCTGCACTTCCTTCAGGATGTCCCGCAGGACCTGGCAACACGGGAGAGCGAGGAGGGAAGAAGTCAGTTTCAGGTTTGAATTTTTTCTTTGCATCTGAGAAACACAACTCCTATCCAGACTGTATCTACATCTGAATGAGCTTGATTAAAGTCCATGTGACATGACAGTAAAGCGTCCGCAGTCCCAGTTAGATTTCTCTCAGGTTGGATTTACACGACCACGCACATGCGACCTGATTCCGATTTTTTGCGCACATGCGACACGTATTGGATACGTTTCCTGAAGATGTAAATGGTAAAAAGCCACATGAAATCAGATATGCTCAGATCCGATTTGGGCCACTTCAATATGTGGAAATAAATCAGATACGTATCGGATATCCGCCAATGCGACTGCTGTCTAAATACACAGATTGGAATTTCCTTCCCGTTCCGACTCCGACGTCATGTTATCTTATCTGCATATGGATGATGTAAGCGATCAATATGATGACCGCTCTCTGTAAACAGAAATGGAGGACATNATATGGATGATGTAAGCGATCAATATGATGACCGCTCTCTGTAAACAGAAATGGAGGACATACTATAGGCTATATATCAGACACACCGATATGTGTAAATGTCAAATAAACGTGTTACAGCAATACTCCACCCACTTCTCATCCATGATTAACCGATGAACATATGCCTGCTGAAACTACCTGTCCTGATAGGAGAGATAAACGGTCACACGCCATAGCCTATCAGATGTTTCTCTCTGCATGCTAAAGCTTTAACCCGCTGATTATATTTTTAAATAGTTCTCTCTCCATAGAAGTGTTTTGTTTTACATCCCTCTCAGTAATGTGTGCATGCGCAGCTGCATCCGGGCTGCTACAGGTAAAAGTGTATAAATGCAGGTTTCGGATATGAGCCGCTTAAAAAAGAAAATGTAAATACGCTGAACAAAAAATCGGATACAACAAAAGATTGGAAGTAAGCATCAAGACTTAGTCTTCCAGCCTTATTCTCACAGGGAAGTGGCCACAGTAGAGGAACCTAATAGCAGAAAAGGTTTCGGCTCTAAATCATCAATGGTAAACCTCAGGATTTTGCGTCTGGGGATCAGAGGGCAAAGGCTTTTCGCTAAGGCCGCCTAGCCTAACCCAAGAAAATATTAGTGAGCAAGGCGACCCTGAGCAAAGCAAAATCTGCGGGTTCGTCATGGCAAAGCTACTAATGAACTCATTCAGGACACATGTTAATGCCAGACATGAAATCAGATCATAGATGCATCATCAAGCTGTGCAGCGGCATGTTTGTGTGTGTTTTCCTGCAGATTAATTTATTTACCTGGTGGCTGGCCTGCGTGCCTCTGGCCTGTACAGTGGCCAAACGATCGTAATACCGAGAAATGGGGTTGTCGTGCTCGATGCCTTTCTTGGCACAGCGCTGCTTGTAGATTTCCACCAGTGACAGAGAAGAAGGGTTATCCTCCACGAGACGCATCTGAGGCGACACTGCCACCACTCGGGGCACTGGAGAGGAAAAAAAAGTAGGGGAGGACGCGGAAGAGGAAGGGGAGGACGGGAAGGAAATAAGGGGGAAGAATGCAGGAAAAAGAATGTAAGGAAAAGGGAAAACAGGATTAGGGCCATTTGAAAAAAGAGAGTTCTGAGATTAAAGATTAAAATTGACTTTAATCCCCGAATTCTGACTTTAATCTCAGAATTCTGACTTTAATCTCAGAGTTCTGACTTTAATCTCAGAGTTCTGACTTTAATCCTCAAATTCTGACTTTAATCTCAGAATTCTGACTTTAATCTCAGAGTTCTGACTTTAATCCCCGAATTCTGACTTTAATCTCAGAATTCTGACTTTAATCCCCAAATTCTGACTTTTAATTCTGACGTTTTTCTCAAAATTCTGACTTTATTCTCAGACCTCTTCTTCTTTTTTTATTTTTTCAAGTGGCCCTAATTCTCTTCCATAAAAACAGCCAAGCACAACTGTAAAAGTTTGGCTGACGAGGAACCAGCACCTGTGTTACCACAGCAGAAACCACAGATCTAAACTAAAACACTCCAGAGTTGGGAAATAACTGCAATCAAGTGGGACCTTCGATCAACACTGAACGGGGTCAAAGAAGGCGAAAGGCGTAGCGTGAACGCAGTCTAAACATTTACGTATACTGGCATCCAGCAATGAATAACGGCCATTCCATTTGGGAGGAAACGTGTTGGATGGGACAGTTTTCATCCCTAAACAAACCAATCAGAGGCAGAAATAAGAGCAGGCAAACATCTGGAGGAGGCAAACCTTTGGGGTGATGATGAGAGGAAACAGCTTGAAAAACATAAAACCGCACATGGTGTGCGAGCAAAAGGAAGAGGTGAAGAAAAATGAAGGGAGAGGAACTCTGCCAGGTTTTTCTCAGCTGCAAGGACGAAAAGCTCCGCTCAGATCTGTGATGGACAAATAGGCATAAGAGGAGAAATAAGCTTGCTTGGTTTGTTGATCAGAAATTGCTCCATTTTTCTTGTCTGGAACGCACTGGACACCTGGTTATAGACTCACCTAAAGTGGCTCATTGGAGGCAGAAATTGCATTTGTGCATCAGCATGGAACGCAACACTAAAATATTGCTGCTGCATCTTTCAGACCCCAAATTTGCTGCACAGTCCTTGATAAATTCTGACCTCCTGCACATAGGCCCATCCCTCTTCTCCGTGTTCTTACCAGTGAAGAAGAGGTGTCTCTTTGTGGTCTCCTTCCTCTTCTCCAGACAGGGGTTGAGGAGGCGCAGCAGCTGCAGGACTCTCTCCTCCCGCCGCGACTCGGTCAGGCAGGCGTCATTCATCACCAGGTAGGGATAGATCTTGCCGTTGTGGCCGCGGATGTAGAGGCGCCGCGCCGCTGTGTTGTGTTTCTGGACAATTTCCACTCTGGGCATGAACCTGAAGAGAGAGACACAGAGACAGAAGTGAAGGATGTGGGAGAAATGACGAGTGGGTACAAATCACGTGTTTTTTTCTTTTTTTGCCCTGCATGGATTATACAACACTTTGCTTTGAAGCGTGCAAACTGCGAACAGAAAACTTTACGTTACGTCTGAACCAAAAGGATCTGGCTTTAATACTTTTTTTTTTTTTTTTTTNTTTTTTTTTTTTTTTTTAAATAAATGTCATTTTGATACTTGAGCCAAGTTTGGGTTTGGACTGTATTTTTGGCCAGAATTTTGATCAAAGTCAGCACAGCAGAGAAACTGTATTCACAGGCTTCAGAAGCAGATAAATTTCTTAAATTCAAAAGCCCCTTAAATTATTTTGCCAAGTAGTTTTAGAATAGAAGCTTCAAACAGCAGCATGATAAAGCAGCTGATTTTACCCATTTATGTCTAAAAAGTTAAAAATTTCACCATCTTTGGCTCGAGACTGCAGTCATTCTGTGTATAGGAAGGAGACTCTACCTGGCGATCTTGATGTAGTAGTGTGTGGGTTTGGGCATGAGGAACTCCCCGGGGATCTCCACCTCGGCCGTCTGTGCCGAGAAGTTGCTGAGGAAGCGGCACTTCTCCTCGATGAGGAAGAATTTGGGAAGCTGCTTGGTCTTGGCCTCCAGGATCTTGATCCACTTCTTCAGCTTGGAGATCAAATTGTGAAGCTTCATCGAGCCCGGCACGCTGAAGTCAAAGTCTGGCGGAGGAGGAGATGATGCGTCAATTAATAGTTACAAATTTTCCTCACACTGTTCATGCTTGTTCACATTCTCCCATCTTTCCCGGGGCTCTCTGGGCAGAGCTCCAATGTGCATTGCTGCTCATAGCATGTTGTTACTAGCCTGAGAATACAGAGGTATGGTGGGATCAATGATTCCTATTTGTGACTGAAAACAAAATGTGGTGCTAAAATTTGAATTTGACAGGAAAACCGAACACTGCTAGATCCACGTAACGGCCTCGAGTTACAGTTGCAGATGCCGGCTGAGAAAGTCTGAGTGTTACACTTTCTCCACCCTAATCGACTGTCCTCAAGAGTGTAACAGCACCGGGCAGCTCCCAGATGTGTTTGTATGTGGCGACCTTTAACCCACCTCCCTGTGTGGCAACATGCTCTCAGATACACACCATAAAAAATATGAACACGCTCTTAAATAACCTTGCTAAGTAAAGTAAGGGGTTAAAAACTTGCATGTGGCATGAGGGATGTAGAGTCACTTTAGAGTTATACAAAACTGGAAAATCCTAAAAGTCTATTTGAAACAGCAAACATTTCAAATTAATTAATGTATTTACGTAACAGAGGTTTGCTTAAAAAACGTACAGCTGGGAAATAAGTATAAATCTTATGTTGGACTGTTAGCCAATCTACTCAAACTGTGATGGGGTAGTGCCTTGCTTAAGGGAACTTAAGTGATGCATGGCAGGCTGGCAGCACAAAAGGAGCACTGGTTAAACCTCCCTCTTGGAGCCTGAGAACTGATTAAATTATAGCAATAAAAATGAGACTTACGGATTAAATCCTTATTTCAAGTCACAACTCATACAACACATAACACATTACAACGGAAGCAGGGAAAGTGAGCAAGGCAGGTTTTCCATTTTAGCGTAAAGCCCCCAGGACATCTCTGCAACATGAATGCATAAACACACACACACACACGTACATCTCCTACATTCAGTACACCCTGTTGTGCCGCCTGTTATAATGAATCCATGAAACTGCAAGGCCTTGCCATTTCAAACCCGTTCAATCTCTCCCAGAGTGAGACTTCCTAATACTTTAAATAAGCCCTTTAAAACAGCCAATGTTCTTTTCGTAGCAGCCCTATTTCGCTGCCCGCTTGCCTGCATTTCGCCCGCCTTAATAGCGGAGGGNTCTTTTCGTAGCAGCCCTATTTCGCTGCCCGCTTGCCTGCATTTCGCCCGCCTTAATAGCGGAGGGAAAACTGAAAACAGTCCTGAGAAATTGCAACCCGACAACAATTCTGTGCTATAAAAGTATATAATGCCTACAAATAGAAAAAAAGCGGTACGAGCTGCACTCATTCAAAGATATGAGGCTCTACAGTAATATCATTTCATCTTTATCAGACATAAAGCCTTTTACCTGTTCAACGCCGAAGATGATGGCACATACGATAAGATATAGCACATTTATTTATTTTTTTAACTTTTTTGTACTAACCCTTTGGCTAGTAATTGTTTGCATGAATTACTATGGACTAACATACGTATAACTCTAATTCATTCAACTAATTTTATTTATTGTTTTTTTTTTGTAATATGTTTAGAGTTATATGTTTTGTTTTGTTTTTGTTGTGTTGTTTGTTTTTGTTTGCTTTTTTTTTAAAAATAGCTTTTAACATCTATCCAGGGACAAAAGATGAAAATTAGCCTTTGGCTAATTCTTACAGAAACTAGTGCAGAAACATTTACAGAAACTAGTGCAGTGCCCGTTGAAAACGTGCCTGTTCGGACCGGGCTGGACTTTATGGTGCGCGCCGCAGCCTGCCATTAGAGCCCATGGACCAGAGCATATGCCGCCACGCCTGGAGCGTATCCTGCTGCCGTGGAGCTACTTTTTACCTCAATTTGAGAACCATTCATCCAAACAACTTCACACACGACAAAGCACGTCCTTAGGTCCTGAGCATTATACCTGCCGAATTTCAACTTCATACGATTCTGGGTTCCAGAGATATTGGTGCCACAGATAGAGATTCTCTCTTTTCTCTCTCTCTCTCTCTCTCTGTCCCTATAGGGAGGGAAGGAGGGGGGGAGAGAGAGAGAGAGCCCCTATAAGAAATAAATTTTCTTAACACATTAAAACACTAGAATATTTAATAACCCAACAGCAGAAGTGGTTGTCTGCTTTGAACAACAAACAAATAAGTTCTTGCTTGAATAATAAATATGTAAGCTTGTTCTGACCTTCCAGCAGAATTCTGGCTTTTACCAGTCTGTGGTTTTGAATCCTTAAATGGAGTGAGCTTTTGTGATAATGAGATCAGTGGAATGTTAGATACTCTGCATGATATATGGATATGTGGAAATATGAGGCAGTATTGAAGCCCCTAAGGCCAAAGTGTATAATGTGATGCAGCCTGGTGAGATGATTTGGTTAGATTCCTTAAATAAATATTGTAGCATCACATCAGGCCAGCAAAACGCCTACGATGTGTGATGGGATGGATGGCAGTTGACACAGATTACATATGGAATATCAGCACAATTTCAAATATGTGTTATAATATTATATTTACGGCAACGCTGTTGAAGTGAACTATCCGGTGTTTTGATGGTAAAATTACAGTAGTATTTGAACAACATTAACCTTTTATTTTCTCCAAGAAGAGCCGTGATAAATGATAGCTGTCAGTGTTGCTAACATTGCAGACGGAAACTGCGGGGGTAGCTCCCCCTGAAGTCACCTTTGACCTCTGCTCAGTCAGCTAGCAGGGAGAATATGGTAGCAAAAGTGCTAATTGCCATTTCCCATACGCATCTTGCTAATTCACTTGTCTCTCTTTTTGGATACACAGACCTGAAACTCAGCTGTCCAACTAAAATATGAGTGTGGGGGAGGGGGCAACTGGCTGCCACCCCCCCCACTCATATTTTAGTTAATTTAACATTGATTTCATATTGTCTAAACTGACACTGGATCATTGATTATTTGCTGTTCATATTATTCTGCAGTATTTCCTTGTTTTTGATCTTTGTAATTCACCTGTTTCTACACCTGCAGCTCCTATGTCACACCCGGTCGTTTGAGGAGAGGGAATCTCTCTTTGAATAGCCTCTCCCGAGGTTTCTTCCATTTTTTTGCCATATATAATAAGGTTTTTGGGGAGTTTTTCCTTGTCTTCTTAGAGAGCTTGGGCCGGTCGGTAATGTGCGGGCCTGCAAAGCCCTTTGATATACGTGATACTGGGCTACAAATAAACCTGACTTGCTGTGTGGGAAAAGCAGTGGGGTTCTCTCTGACCTGCATGCAGAAACAAGAACCGGCACTCTGACTGACCCCAGCAGAGGCTCAATGCTGCTCAACCAAATTATAGATCCAGACCCAGCAGGTGGACCGCCTCGATATATCCTTTCCTTGTGCATTGCCTTGTTCCTGCTCGTGTGGGATTGTGCATAGAGTTCTCGTGACGCATACGTCTGATTTTCAATTTGTGATTGGTCTACAGTCGTGAGGCTTTCAGAGGTCACCTCAGCAGCAAGCATGGTGGAGAGCTTTCTTATTATGAAGCTTATGACTAATATCTGAAGGCCAAATGTCCAAATACTGTTCTGTTGTGCCTTGTTCAGTCCTAATCAGCCATTGAAAAGAGGTGTGTCATTCAATTCAAGGCCACAAGTGAGAGATCCGCACACTGTTTAGAAAGTTCAAGGAGAAATTCCTCATTGTAACATTTTTTGTGAAGCTTGTTGTGTGCTCTGTCTTGCACAAACAAGGATACTTAATGTGAAAGCAGAGTGCCATATCTGATGTGTTGATTCTCCCGTATTTTGTGAATTCTAGTCAAATTCTATATTATACTGCAGTTTTGTTTGCTTATTACATGTGATGTGGATGATGTTTGTATTTGCCTGTGATGATTTTTTGCATGTTTTTCCTATGTGTTTTTTTTTTTTTTTTTTTTTTATTTTGTGGGAGTGTAACATCGGGACTGACTCATGATGAGGCTTTGAGGTCAGCTGACCACTCTGACATATATAAAGGGTGGAGACCTTGACATTCCTCAGACACAAGAAAATGTAATGTCAAAACATTAGTTTTCAGGTATAATTTTTTTGAGCTGAATAAATGTTGTGAAGAGGAGTTCCTCATTGGACTTTCTAAACAGTGCGCGGATCTCTCATTTGTGACCTGAATGAAGGCAAATCCTGTAGGCGATAAACCAAACTGCTATCCAAAACTCGATTGACTTGAATTAAACTAAATGCCATTTGATAGCCAAAGAATTAAAGACAACTTGTGATTTTTTTTTTCTTTCTAAAAAAAAAGGGCTCCTCTGATAAAAGGCTCTGGAACAGATCCACTGCTAAAACAGTAACTCATGCAAATAGCATTAATTGGATTTGAATGCCTCCCTGCTGCCAAATGTTATATGTGCACACATAAACCCATATTTTCCGGCCCACAAACCCAGTGAAAGCGAGCGAGGCACTAACGCAGCGCGGGGAATGGGAGCTTGGCTGCTCAGCGGCTCTGTCAACCCTGTTTGTTCCGCTCTGGGAGGCTCGCATGGTTTCATTCTCTGTCGGTCCTGCTCCCACGTCGCCGTTGGGTGCAGCTGGGTGGCGATGGGCAGCGAGTGCCCTGCGAGGCGGAGGCCCCGGTGACGGCCGGCTGAGTGAGCACAGCTGGCACTGCAACATCTGGCGAGATTCATTAGCGCAGTGCTTACTCTCACTGCTGCTCGCTGTTGTTTGTGTTGTTCATTTGCTCATTTTGAGTGCGTGTTCCTGTGCTCTTGAATGCAGATACATCACACTTGTTGTCTCTCTTGCTCTCATCCTCATTGTTTTCTATCCACGGAAGTCCCTCTCCATCTTTTATCAATCAATCATCAATCAATCAGAGCTTTATTGTCAAACCATCACATACAAGTACACAGGCAGGATGAAACGCCATTTCTCCCGGACTTCCTGGTGCTACATTTAAAGGACCATACTGGCCATTTTGCATGTTTGAGCCTAATATATTCAATTTTCATACATGTAATGTTACTGACAAACATTTCCCAAAGCATACTACTGGAACGGTGAATGAAAATTTTTTTTCCTTACCTTCCAGCCGCCATTGGTTTCAGTTCATTCTGCTATTAAAATCAACTTGTTGATTCTTGAAACGTTCTTGGGATAGATAATCCATCATCGCCAACAAGACGTGTATGCAGGTTTGTTTTGAAGTTTTGTAATTTTAGTTTTTAAGCACAATAAAAAGCGTGGAATGAATGTATGTCTCCACTGGGGAATATAGTCCCAAAAGAAGACCTGCATTTATGGAAAAATTTAAAGGACCGTGACTTCATAAGGCTGCATAACAATTAGCAGGTGAAACATCGATTTTTAAGGTGGATGTATCACTTGAATATTTGATTTTGAAAGAGATTTTGCAAAATATCAGGAAAGCTGAAATACGGTTTTATCCTTTAGGAAATGATTGTCAGCAACCTTACATGTATAAAAATTGAATATATTAGGCTCAAACATGCAAAATGGACGGCATGGTCCTTTAATGTAGTGCACATAGAAAAGACGTGCCGTGACAAGACAAAGAGCATAGTGCAAAAGAACACGTTTAGTGTATTGGAGGGTATAATGTATAATGTATAATGGAGTCAGTCTTCATTTTATGGTCCTCCGTGTAATTTTCTATCCTTCTCGGTAACCGTTTTCCCCCTATCTGCTTCTCTTTCACTCCTTCTCCTTGTCCTCCACTGTCCCACTCCTGTCCTGGGGCCAAACACATTAGCTCTATTGGCCACTCTTAGGACCAGCGGAGGAGAAAAGCACAAGGCAGACTGGAGAGCATGGGGGGGTTGTTGCATTGAAGTGCGATGAGAATGAGAGATTGAGTGTAGGTGAGAGTGCAGGTATATGAAGTTGGTTCTCAGGAGTAAATGGAAGTCAGCAGCACAGAGTTTTATTTGAACACTGAAAGCAGCATGTGGGTTTTGTTTAAACTGGGGTCCAGGGAACTGTGCTTTATCTCCCTTATGTAATGTAGGAAAACACACACGGCTTCTAAAAAACAAGGGGATGATTGTTCAGGAAAAATGTCTGTTACTGCTTCACCTGTCCCGTCGAATTCTACAGCTTACGCAGGAATCTGAACATAAACGCTTATCAGAATGGTTCCAACAAGAACACACATCCAAATTTGTGGTTTGAAATATGTTAATCCAATGCTGAGAACTGTTTTTTTTTTCCAATGCCCTAATCTTTGATGTCACACTATCACACAAAACCATAAAGAGGAAAAATTAAAAAGAAGTAAGTAGTGCCTTTGAAAATTTTGTGAAGTTAATGGATTATTGACCTACATTTTGCAGACAAGTGAAATTATAATTCACATGGTAAACAGTTCGCCTCAAAGCTGTACATCGACATGACGTTGAAATGAGTCTTTGCTTTCTACTTTCACTGTGGAAGTCTAACAAACCGCTTTCATCTTCATGTTCCGACCTCGATAACTGAAATGAATCTATGCAGATGAGGATCGTTCATGTTTACAAGTGCTCAATATTGGGACTCTCCGAGGAATGAATGTTTTCCTCTGTAATGAGAATATAATAGCTCCTCTGGCAGTGTTTTTTTTAATCAATATGGAGGAGGGCAAAAGAATAACTGTTTGATCTATACACAAGAGTAGCTGTAGATTCTAAATATTGACATTTTGTTCCAATATTTCATTTATATTCGCTTTTAGCACAAGCAACCTCGTTACAAAGAAGATAAAAGAATAAGCGCAGTTTTCAGCATTAACCTCAGCGTGTCAGCACTTGACTGGTGGCAATTTACATTCCAGTAAAAACTCAATATTGGCCAAAGCTGCCCACTGGTAATATGATGAAAATGATAATACTCAGCCTTATCCACACAACTACAAAACATGCAATGAAATCCTTTTTTTAAATCTTGACTTAAAGGACCATACCATCCATTTTGCATGTTTGAGCCTAATATATTAAATTTTCATACACTTAATGTTACTGACAATCATTTCCCAAAGCATACTACTGGAATGGTGAATTAAAAATGTTTTTCCTACCTTCCAGGCCACCATTGGTTTCAGTTCATTCTGGTATGCCATTAAAATCAACTTGTTGATACTTGAAACGTTCTTGGGATAGGTAATCCATCATCACGAACAGGACGTGTATTTAGGTTTTTTTTAGAAGTTACATTATTTTAGTGTTTAAGTTCAATAAAAAGTGCAGAGTGTATGCCTCCACCAGGGAATATAGTCCCAAAAGAAGACTTGCGTTTAATTGAAAAATTTAAAGAACCGTGACTTCATAAGGCTATGTAACTATTAGCAGGAAAAATGATTTTTAAGGTGGGTGTATTGCTTGAATATTTGATTGTTAAAGATTAAGAGATTTTGCAAAATATCAGGAAAGCTGAAATACGGTTTTATCCTTTGGGAAATGGTTGTCAATAACGTAACATGTATGAAAATTTAATATATTAGGCTCAAACATGCAAAATGGCTGGTCTGGTCCTTTAAGGAGAAACAGCATTGCTACAATGGCTCTCAATACAGTGATGTAATGAAACAAATACTACTTTAAATTTTATTTTAAACTGTTCTAAGAACAAGCCTTTGACAAGTATTAAATCCTTGTATCTGCTGTAAATTACTTGTGAGAATTCAAATTAAAATTTAAATATAAAGACCAATGGGATGTGTATCGGGTGCAGATCAAGGTGTTTTTATTTAAAGAAATAGCACAGGCTATATTGAGCCAGATGCTTTTCTGATCCTTTGTTTGCTGTAAGTCACTGCGGTCTCAGAGGCCTGCACGCCATCAGAAATGTCACTCTGCACTTTATTATAACACTGAGACTTGTTCAGGTCAGACGGGGAGATGTAAATCACAGCTTGTACACACCCAGAGTCCTGAGAAAAGGCCTAGTGTGAATTTAAAAAAAGGTGGAAACAACCTACGCTGGTGTTCTGTGGGTGTACAGGGCTTTTAAAAAATGGCACAATAAATGCACAGAGCACATAAAACATGAGCAAATGACAGCAGGCTACTTCTGTTCTCATGGCTCTTACTTCATTTTGCTCTAAATTTAAAGTTAACTGTTCTGTTATGTTGAAGGTTAACATTAAAGGTTAACATTAAAGCATTGGCCCTGCTGATCATTTTCCATACAACTTTCAACTTTCTGAGATCATATCTGGAGCAAATGCTGCAACGGCTAAAATTAGAACGCCACTGACTTGTATATAATCAAAATCAGTGTGGTCGTGCACACACACACACACACAGAGTGTAATAGGGACAGAAAGGACACAAACACCTATTTCCAACCATCCCCAACCCTTCCCTGAAATCAAATTATCTGGTTGGAAACCTTAATTGTATTACAGAACACCAAAGCTGCAGCTGCTCCAGCGACAGCACGGTCCAGATTAATCGAGCCAGATTAAAATGTCTATGGAAGCTAGCTGAGCACCTGTTTCTCCATTTAGCCTAGTGTAGACACAGGGTGAATTTGTTTTCCTTTTTCCCCAAGGCTAATAATTACGTGAGGTTTAATGAATGCATATGGAAGATTTTAAAGCCAACCAACCTGTGGTGAACTGTCCCTTCATCTTCTGGAAAACAGGATCCTGGGCTGTGGCCTGGGCCCGGCGGGCGAGGGACTCAGAGGCAGCACTGGAGAACATGGTGGAGACGTTGGAGACGTTCTCCAAGCCAACGCCAAAGGTGCTGACCAGCTTCTTGACGAAGTTAAGTGTGTGCGGTGTGATCTTAGCATCAGACACGGTGCCGCTCTTCTCAAAAGCCACCGAGTAGCATTTAGCCAGGCCCTGCTGAAGCTGCCTCAAGACCTGAAGAGAGGAGAGATGAAGCCATGGATGGATGTTAAGCAGTGCATTATTTATCGTTGAGGACGGCCTGGTGAAATGTTGTTACCTCCAGTTCTGACCATACTTAACTCTTATCCAGTATCTGAGAAATAAGCAAAGGATTGGAGGCTGATATGATCAATTAAAAATGCAACGATCAGCCAGACATTAATCTGTCAGATTACCTCAGGGGATCCTCAATTATAATAAGAAAATCAGAACAGAATACTTCTTTTCTCATTACATGTCATACCATCTGACTTGTGTATAATACCATGTGAAGACTTTAGTGTTTGAACATGGTCGGTTAATTCTCTTCTGCAGCCCAGAGAATTTCTTCAGGTTGGGTCCTTTTGAAGGTCATTCAGGTCTTGGACTTTAAACTTTGGGCCGTGTTAAAGCAAAAGAAGATAAAGCTGAACATATATGTGAAAACACACACAGGTCTCAAGGGCTGTAGGTGCAGTGAGTTGAAGTCATAAAAAGCAAGGGGGAAAGGAAAGGTGCTGATGGGCGAGCGTGCCGCTGTCCCTGCTTGCCCAGTAGAACGAAGCATAGAGCCCGCAGCTGCTGCCGAGTGCCCCAAACCATCACAGATAATCACACACACACATGCACACACCTAACACATTTCCTGCCTCATCCTACACAGCCACAGAACCCATCCATCACCCGTTCCCGTCATCTTTGCCTGTTTTCTGCTTAAATTTGGACGATCGCGTCAGGTCTGCTTCCTCAACTGATATCTGCCTTGAAAGGTTTTGATGAAATTATCAGAGGAGTAATAATGAGGTTAAAGGTCATTCGAAGGTCTACAGGTAATTGTTATATTTAACCTGCAGTAAATACGTTCTGTGTTTATGGCAGCACATTGCGTCAGCGAGGGGACAGGAGACAGCCGTGACCTGTTCGTGGCTCCAGACAGATCACGGCGACGCTTTAGACTAAACAGATGTGTTGTTCCACTGTGGAGGCAAGCTGTGGTCATCTGGTTGACCAGCTGGCGTCCACACACACACAAATTCATGATGTTCGCGCAAACTTGCGTTATCGCATATGCACAGATGCATGAAAATGCTCACACCCACTTTGTTTTCTTGCCATCTGATCTCCGAGGGAAATGCAAACCGCCCGTGCACGAGACTAACGCTTTTGCTCTTCTCACCTCTTCATGCCAGTTCTCCCTGAACCAGACCATCTGGTCCACAATGCCCTCCAGAGAGGAGAGCAGGGTGGGATGTAGTTCGCGCTGCATGTGCATGATGCGGCTGCAGCGCCACATAGGGGCTGTGGCTCGGATCGGTCCAGGGTCAGAGGCCCCCGAGTGAGGCTGGGCTCCCACTGAACTAGGCTGCTGCTGTCCAGATGCATCTGTAGGAGAGAGAAGGGGAGACATGACAGATATGGGAAAACAGAAAGGAGAGGACGGGGAGGGATTTGAGTAAGTAATTATTGTAAATAGTGAATAGAAAAAAAAAGGCAAAGAGGTATTTCACAGATTTCAAGGACGATGCCTTTAGAAACATGCCGGAGTACCACTGGGGAATTTTGCATGTAGATAACATAGAGCCTATTTGATAAATGATACCGTCAACACGGGCTTTGCGCCTTAGCTCTTTAAGCGCTTTCACTTTTAAGATCACAGAAGGGTAAAACAAAAAAAAAAAAAACNAAAAAAAAAAAAAACAAGCTTTAAATGTTTAGCGTATGTTTAGCACAATCATGTTTGCTTACCACTTTTGTAGCGCTCCCTCTGCTCGATCTTGAGCGTCAGGTAAAGGGTGCGGATGGGGAAGTAGACAGCCTGGGGGTACACTCGTCCCACCTAGCAGATAAAAGAGGGTCACAGATTACATTTCAAAGGCTCCCCCTCAGGACTGCTGAGGAGAGACAGGAGGCAGATGGAGAGAGAGAGAGAGAGAGAGTGAGGGACAGTGAGATGCTGCCGTGTGCGTGTGTGCATCTGAAGCTGAGAGAGATCATACTGATACAGCCAGAGATGTGCTGTAACAGAGGGAGTGTTTGAAGCATGGAGTCAGGGGAGTTGGGAGTATGTTGAAATGCTTCAAGGCTGAATTACAAAACTGAATGGGACTGATGATGAAATTGCCCTCAAGACTTTCATGAAAAGTCACTAAGAACACTGGAAAGCGTAATGGTGAAGTCGGGACATGAAAGGTTTCTAAAGGTGTCAAATTCACCTCAAACTCAACGCAGGAGGATTCTTTAATGATCAACGCAGCAGGTGAATTCAGTGTCTACCAACTGTAAAATCTGTCCCAGGTACAGTTTATTGTGTCAATTAGGATTTGTTAGCTATTTACCCTTTTTTAAATTAATTATCCAGGGTAACTTAGATAAATTCTTAAATCCTGCATTCAATGAAACAGTGTAGAGTGGAAATTAATTTACAGAGAATGCTGTAGAAAACAACATTATAGAATAAATGCCAGATCCTATACAAACTATAATTGGTGGTTCTTCAAGGTCACTACAGAAACCCTAAGACATTACCATAAACTGGCAAATCAAATGAAAAACACACAGAAATACTAGACTACTTATGCAGTATGCAGGCAAATTAAGTATTGATCATACAACAAAAGCACTGGACAAATCTTCCAATGTCTTACTATAGCCAACTTAAAGGACCATGCTGACCATGTTGCATGTTTGAGCCTAATATATTCAATTTTCCTTAACCTTAAATTAAACTTACGTGTATGAAAATTGAATACATGCTCAAACATGCAAAATGGCCAGAATGGTCCTTTAATTCCACACTAATTTGAGCCTCTTAGCCAATAACAAGGTAGCAAATTACAGACAGAAACTGCAAAGAACATTCGACTAACACCATTACTGTGCCTAAAGGTAAAACAAGAGGGGTGATAAAGCTCTGCAAAGCACCAGAGTGGCAAGAATGGATGCTTGTTCTTCAAACAAAAAAAAAAAAAAAAAAAAAAAAAACAAGGCGAGGTAAAACAACCGCTGCCCACAGTTGATATCGCAGCTTCTCTTTGTTAAAACATTTCCAAAGGTGGTCTTGAATTGCAGATGGAGGAGATCTGCGAGCCTGGCTTCAGGCCCGCTGAGCGCTGGTGGAAGCCCAAACCGCAAGGTTCTCTCAGGTCTCAAAGCACGATTTCACAGGCTGCAATTAGAAAGATACACGATCCCTTCAAGGCCCTCTGCATGCCTGTAGGGCAGAAAGGGATACCTGCCTATCTCAGAGACCGAACGGGGCTCAATACCACTGATGGTGGATCGAGGGAGGTTGGGAGGTGATGTGAGGGGGATTCAGGAGAGAGAGAAAGAGATGGAGAAAGAAAGAGAAGTTTCTTCAGTCTTAGCCTGAGGCTAAATGGATTTGAGAACCTCTAAGCTTTCTCTGACTAGATGCACATTCCTCTGACACCCCGGGAACTTTGAGGGATTCCAACACAGTAAGAATCGAGATTATACAAGAACTTGTTTGGGATATAAAGTGCCCAGGGTAAGAATGGGTTGGCCCAAGGCTAACTAGAATGTATTTAGGTTGGGCTACTGATGGCGCTGTTCTAGAGCACAGTGGGAATCAATTTCTTCTTCGAGAGAGACTTGTGTCTTTGAGCGGTTGGAACACGCGGCACTACACAGCCTATCAATCAGGAAAACACCAAGGGGCAAAATGGGCTGCTGCTGTCTGAGCCTGGACAGCCTGGAGGCAAGACAGAAGGGAAGAACAGTAATCACTATTAAATTTACCTTCATCTAAGAAAACACGTCCAAATCCAGTTTTGATGGACCAATAGAACAGCATCACCCTCAGTCAGCCTTAAAGGAACATACCACCCATTTTGCATGTTTGAGCCTAATATAATTCAATTTTCATACACATAAGGTTACTGACAATCATTTCCCAAAGCATACTACTGGAACGGTGAATTTTTAGAAGTTAGTAATTTTAGCGTTTAAGTGCAATAAAAAGCACCGAGTGAATGTATGCCTCCACCGGGGAATATAGTTCCAAACGAAGACCTGAGTTTGTGGAAAAATTTAAAGGACCATGACTTCATAAGGCTGCGTAACTATTAGCAGGAGAAACATGGATCTTTAAGGTGGGTGTATCACTTGAATATTTGATTTTGAAAGATTAAGAGATTTTGCAAAATATCAGGAAAGCTGAAATACAGTTTTATCCTTTGGGAAATGATTGTTAGTAAACTTGCATGTATAAAAATTGAATATATTAGGCTCAAACATGCAAAATGGGTAGTCTGGTCCTTTAAGCTGCTCTTTTGTACCAACAGTACAATATCCACACAGTGCGTCCACTACACACAGCCCCAACCACAGCCATCTTAAAATATAATTGTCACCTTTTCTGTGTCTGTCTGGAAATCTGCACACCTGAACAAATCCTATTTGACGCATAAATATCTATGGAAATTGCACGCACCTCTGAAGCCCAATTAAGGTGAANCAAATCCTATTTGACGCATAAATATCTATGGAAATTGCACGCACCTCTGAAGCCCAATTAAGGTGAACATATTTTTTCTCATCCTATAAATATGCTATTCTGTAACTACTGACATAGCACCCCTTCCTATGTCTTAAATTTCTTTAATATATGCATTATATTTATATTATATTTCTATTTGATTACATGACTCTCATTTCTCATAACGCCCAAAAACACACAGAGAAAAAAAGATTTAACGTGAAAAACATACGATGCTGAGACGAGAAGTGACGTAGCAGAGTCAGGAGTAATGGGAAAAGGAAAGTTCCAAGTGGCGGCTAACAGCAGCATTAAAGATGAAAGAGGAAGGGAGGCAATGTGCACGAAGAGAAACCAGAGATCAGCGCACTAATGGGGAGATAAGAAATGTCATATTTTGGCAGAGGTGATGTGGGCAGAGTGGATGAGAGTGAAGCGAGAGAGAGAGCGAGAGAGAGAGAGAGCGGGTGAGTATTGGAGGTGTGGCGAGCCTTTCTGTTAACTTGTGATTTATCTTGCAGCCTGCCCCCAGGTGCTCTTCTCCTCACCTTCATCAATATTTCACCGTACGTTTTTTAAACATCCTGCCGCCGCAAAGAAACTCTAAATAATTCAGAGATAAAAAAAAAAAAACCTGCCGTGCATTAAAGAGCAAATTTCTCTTTACGTAGAAAAGGGGTACAAGAAAAGAGGATCAAGCTTTTTTCCTCTTTCAGTCATTACAGGATGATGAGACGGACGAAGGGGAGGCTTGCCTATGGACGGCAAATCCTACAGTAACCTGCCGGCATCCATTCATATACATGCAGGAGGCAGGTGTGTTCAAGAGNGCAAATCCTACAGTAACCTGCCGGCATCCATTCATATACATGCAGGAGGCAGGTGTGTTCAAGAGGCTATACTGTACCTAAAAGGTCACAAGTTTGACCCCTTTCAAACATGTGCCTTTGAGTGGCCTTTAGCAAAAATATAAACCCATAAGAAGTGTTTACACGTTGTATATTCATTCATGACAAAAAAAAAAAAATNAGGTAATTTGGCGACATTTCTGTTCCATCACAAACAGCTTCTTGATGAGCTTGACCATCCAGCTGTCAGTGAGTATTCTTCTTCATCCACATGACAACAATGACAAAAATAAGTAAATTAAAAGGAGGAGGTTCCCAACGTAATCGTCACCTCATCACAGATTTGTTCTGGCCAACTGTATTTTTCAAAGCCTGTCTCTTCCCTCTCTTCTGTCCCATTCTGGATAAAATATTTCCGCTCTGTTTGTTATAGCAGACTACTCTTTGAAGATCACCCTCTTCAAACTGTGCAGAAATAATACTCCATTAACCAAAGCAAATTATTCTGGGGTTTATTTATGAGCTCTCTTCCTGCAGTGCGGAGCATGCAATATTACCTTTATCATCTTTTCTTTGAGCAAATAATTTAAAAACCACTGCACCGGGGGGCTGCTGAAAGCCAATAAATTGCTATATAAGGGACAGTGGATGAATGCGAATGCTTAATTTGGTAAACAAAATGCAGGGGGAAAGGTCACTTTGCTGTGAGTGTGGTTAATTTATGTGGATTAGAAAGACACGTATGAGCAATAATGCTAACACGTCAGCCAAATGTGCACTGACCAAGAGATGGAAGAAGCCGAGGAAAACGAAGTTGAATGACTCGGGGAGGAGTAAAAGTGGAAAAGACAAACGAAATGTAATTGGTCAGTGGTTATTCTTTAAATAAACCCATCGGATGTCTGATAAAAACTTGATAACAGAGATCAAGATGATCTTCAGATAGAAGCATGTAAGATTTAGATCTGGCTGTGTGGAAGACAGATTTGTATTGGGCCTCACCTGGCTGATCAAGTTGAGCAGAGGTTTGCCCTCTGACCCCACCAAACAGGTAAGCAGCTGTGGTATCCATGCCAACCACTGGATGGGCGGGACTCCAATGCAGTACTTGTCCACGGCATCCGCCAGCGTGTTCTTGTCATCGAAGCTGAGTAGCCACANCTCCAATGCAGTACTTGTCCACGGCATCCGCCAGCGTGTTCTTGTCATCGAAGCTGAGTAGCCACAACACCTAGCCATTAATAAAGATAAAGAAAAAATGAGAGGGAGGGGAAGAAGGAAGATGAAAACAGGAGGAGAGACGGTTGGTGGGAAAAAAGAAATTAAATGTAACATTCTAGTTATTCTGCCAAGGCGCTAACATTAAAATATGATATGAATTATACAGTAAAATAACTCATGGCAGAGACTAGTGAGAGGTAAGGCTCCTGTCATTAATCAGACCGCTGATAGTTCCCCGGTTAACAGCAGGAGGGGATCTGCAGAGGAACAAATGACTAGATCTTGGCAATCCTCACAACGATGAAAGCCGAGCCAACGTGGAGGTGATCTGTTCTCTGCTGGTATGCTCGTGTGTGTGTGTGTGTGCGTCTACGCGATGATGAAGACATTAACCCCATTCAACCCCCTTGGCTCGATTTAGCAAGGCAACCAGGCCACATAGCTTGTGTAATTACTGATAATGACTGGTCATCTCACTTCATCCATCAGGACTAAGCATCGCCAACCCAGCTTGGCAGCTCAGCACAGGGGGAGGGGTCACAACGGACTCTTCAGCTTCCAAACACATCCTTGGGATTTGGAGCTGGAAACAGCCATTTCAAAGCGCAGATAATGTTAACACTGGCTGGAAAGAACGTATTTATTATTTATATCACAGACGGAGCTGAGCTGGTCATTTGCTGTCAGGGTGAGCCTCTCGTGTGACTTTCAAAGCAGAGACAGAGCAGCCAGTTTGATAAAGTTTTAATAATCCTTAAAACCCTCAGGCAGGATCTGGTTCAATAATCAATGTCTAAAAGAGAGTGGATCCAGTGAACTGAGCACTTTTTTTTTTTTTTTTTNTTTTTTTTTTTTTTTGTCAAGTAAGGACTTTTTAATTGCCTCTGTCATGGAGGTTATGTTTTTGGTCCCGTTTGTTATTTAGCAGGATATCTTGTAAAGCTTTTAAAGGACAATACCACCCAGTTTGCATGTTTGAGCCTAATATATTCATTTTTTAATACACGCAAGGTTACTGATAATCATTTCCCAAAGGATAAAACGTATTTCAGCTTTCCTGATATATTGCAAAATCTCTTAATCTTTCAAAATCAAATATTCAAGTGATACACCCACCTTAAAAATCCATGTTTCTCCTGCTAATAGTTACACAGCCTTATGAAGTCATGGTCATTTAAATTTTTTGATAAATGCAGGTCTTCTTCTGGGACTATATTCCCCGGTGGAGGCATACATTCACTCCATGCTTTTTAATTGCACTTAAATGCTAAAATTACGAAACTTTGAAAAGAAAAAAAAAAAACCTGAATACACGTCTTGTTGGCGATGATGGATTTACCGATCCCAAGAACGTTTCAAGTATCAACAAGTTGATTTTAAGTGTACCAGAATGAACTGAAACCAATGGCGGCCTGGAAAATGTTTTTAATTCACTGTTTCAGTAGTATGCTTTGGGAAATGGTTGTTAGTAACCTTACGTGTATGAATATTGAATATATTAGGCTCAAACATGCAAAGTGACGGTATGGTCCTTTAATGAAATTTGGTGGAAAGTTAGGCAATGAGCAAAAAAAAACAACGGTGAGGTACAGAAACCACTTTATTCTTTATTTTCTTCCTGGTTTCCTTGTGATTAGGGTGTACAGATCACACCCATTACTGTTTAAATAGAGTTTTAACTATTTTGAACTTTAAGCAATACTAGAAAATTTTATGACAGTTTGCATACAGATGGTGCTACAAAAACATGATAAATTTACCTGCCCATAACTCATTGGCAATGAGACTGGCTCCTTGCTAATGAGTTAAATGAGCCCTGTGCAGAGCCTTATTATTCTAGAGCAGCATATATGTGTTGTCCAATCAGCATGACTCTCCATGTGTATTCTGATGCAGATCCAGATGCAGATAAAAAAAAAATTTTAAAAATTCTTAACATCTGTGATTAAATTAAACCAATTACATAACTGCGTAGCCTCAGCAGATGTAGGTATGCTGAGTGTTTTCTCATTTTGCTTTGTATTTTTGAAGAGTAGGTATCACTTTGTTCACATTATTTCTTTTTGGAACAACGGGGAAAAGATTAGCTTTTATAGCTGTGAAACCATCGCGTTAAACGGTCACGATCTTCATATCACATTAATCTGAGTGAATCTCCCTGTTAAAGGGTTTGTGTGCATTTTATTTAGGGTTCTAAATGTTTTACTCCTTCTTTGAGATCAATAGTGACTTCGCCTCTTTGTATGGGACCAGAGGACCACAGGACCAGCTGACCTCCGTTCTCTCTCTCTCTCTCTCTCTCTCTCTCTCTCTCTCTCTCATGAATGAGGTCTCAGCGCTGTACCTACAGGAGGAGCACACGCAGGTCTTTCTGTATCAGCGCTAACCTCTGGAGGGACTGGAACTGAAAGGGCAGTGGGGGCGGAGTTACTGAACGAGTTGGAGTTCTGTTTGACTGTCTACAAGGCTGAGATGCTTGTTAGTAAAGAGTCTGTGTCTTCGTCTCCCACACACACCTCGCTGTAACTGGTAAGCATGGAAAAGAAAGGTTGCGGTAGGTAGAGGGCTGTGAGATTTGGAGTGTCGGGGGGGAAGCCATTAGTCTGTTAACCTCTGCGCAAGAGTATAGGCTTCACTCCACCATCGCTCTGCTGCGGGAACCTATTCACACTGACTGCAGCTGGACTGTAATCGATCAAATCACCACTCTCTGCTTGTAAGCGTGGCAGAGACTGAGAAGAATAAAAAAAAAAGAGGTTTACTTCTCATCAGCACCGATAATGTATGGACTAGATGGGGTCAGGAAACTAGCAACTTAACAGTGACCCTATTTGAAAAGGGGCTGATTAAGGGTACTGATTATAGAGAAAAATGGGTTAGGTGCTCATTTCAGACATGGAACAAACAAAAAAGCCTTTTTCTTACATTAATCCTTTGCAAAGAACACAGGAGACAAAATAGTAACACTTACTGTGTTACTTATATTAGCACTTAATAAAAACTCTGCACATTTTGCCTTAAAAAAATAAATGACACAGTCAACTTCTCGCACGCACACACATACAAAACAGGCCAGCTTCCCACATCCCACTCTCCTCACCTTTGCAAGGTACTTGCGGGACTTGCTCTCGTTTTGGTGGCGGCAGGCGTGCAGGTAGCAGGTGATGGCAGAGACCCCCAAATGCAGCTGGCGGTCCTTAACGAAGATATTCTCCAGATAGTCCCCCCACATGGCCCAGGCCTTCACCAGGACATCGTGCATCTGCACGGCGGCTGAAAAGGCCTTGTTGGCCTCGTCTGACCTGGAACACGGTGGGAGGGTGAAGAGAGTTAGAGAGCAAAAGGCAGATGAGGACCAAGAGCAGGCGAGTCACGGAATATAGCAGAGTAGAGAAGAGAGGGAAGCTAGAATAAAAGAGATATAAAGCAAGAGAAAAACTGAGATCAGGCCAAGAAGAGGGAAAGAAAGATAGATATGGATGCAATAATGTTATGGAGGGAGGAGACGAGGATGGAGAGTCAGAGAAAAGCAGAAAACATGGGGTGTGCAAGTAACAGATTATGGTGATCATTTCCTGAATTATGTACTCCACAAAAATAAGCACCATATTTTACTTGCCTGTAATCTTCAAGGCCTTTTCCTCTGCATTGTAGAGCAAGCATTTAACTCAGCACGAGTTAAAATCACTAAGGTTCAGGCATTTTGCTATAATGTCACAGCAGTGACCCCATCGCGCTGCATAGATCAGTGCGTTTAATACTGGGTGACATTCCGGCTTAACATCTTCCTATTTCATCAGAAATGACAGAGCCACAGCAAGGTAAAAACCTCCGAGTAATAGCTATATTTATCTGTATATAAACACACTGACCGTGAAGAGTGCTGCCGGAGCTTACAGAAATTCACAGGCAGATAAACTTGACAATCCTTGAGATTTTTTTTTTTTTAATCCCNAAAAAAAAAAAAAAAAAAAAAAACTGTTAAATTGCAGGGAAAGAAATGACAGGTGAAACCTGGCAGGGACCCGAGTTTTGACTGGACCATTTATGCTGACAGGGAAATATATTCAGAATCATCAGCTGTTTTTAACCATGCCAAGCAGGCTTCCAACCGTTCACTGGCATGTCATCTGAATCTTTTTTTTTTTCTTCACACAATTCAGCCTTTGAATGGTAAATAAAATGCGAGGCGCCACACACACACAAAAAAAAAAGCATCACCCTGCAGTCAAAATAAAGACAGGCATGTCAATGAAAAAGCCTTTGTGAGCTGCAGTTCGTAAATGGACGCCCCCCCATTTTAGGAGTGCTTCCAAACACCGCTCTCCTGCTTACTTACAGTGAAATGTCTCCCAAGCCATTCAATTGAAATATATTATTATAAAAGGCATTTTGGCATGTGATTAAGAAATGGGAGCTTGATTGCTGTGGGAGTCAGAGCCGGAGACCCTTCAGTAATACTTAATGGGTTTGCCTCAGTCACTTTGCCAGTATTAAACAACATTAACAGTTTATACTTCCCTGCTCAACAGGAGCGCAGGCACCCAACAGACTGTCAAATCTCTGACACCCATTTAATTGAATGATCCCAAAATCCTTAGCGTGTGTGTGCGCACCCACACGCGCACACTCTTTCAACCCCTAACCCCACTTTGCTGTTAATTCTCCCCCAGTGTGTGGGGAACTTAATGATTGCAATAAACCCTGCTGAGTTGTAGGCAAGTTCTGCTGATCCCAGAGATTTCTGTAAATTGCCTCCAGTTAATTATTGAGCTGCATATACATTTAATAAACCTTCCTTAATTTGTCTTTCGCCCCTCAGGATGCCGCGTCGTGTCAGAGACGATGAAGAAGAGTGAAGCGTGCTAAAGCGTGGCAGGCACGGTGCGGCAAAGCACACGGAGCAGCTGTATCCTCCGCAGGCGAACCCTGCAGCAAAAACACTGTACTCACGAGCTCACGACACAGGTGTGCATGAACATCGAGAGGTTACCGAGTCGCATAATCTCAGACGTGTGCCAGCTAAAGGCGAGCGCTGCCAATCAAGCATGGCTGCTATATCCTCATAGGATACAAAAACTATGTAGAGCTGATTTTGGTGATTTTGCAAGTTTGAGCCCAATAAATACCACCTGCATACACATTATATTACTACAGTACCAATCATTTCCTAAACATAATACTGGAGTGGTACATTTTAGATTACTTTTTCCTACCTTCCAGGCTGCCGTTGATCTCAGTTCATTCCAGCACGCTATAAAAATCAACTTGTAGAGACTTGAAATGTGCTTTAGGTGAACCATGGTTGTTATGACTTTTTGCTGAAATTACTTAATTTAAAGGACCATACCGACCATTTTGGATGTTTCAGCCTAATATTTTCAATTTTCATACACATAAGGTTATTGACAATCATTTCCCAAAGCATACTACTGGAACGGTGAATTAAAAACTTTTTCCAGACCACCATTGGTTTCAGTTCGTTCTGGTACGCTATTAAAATCAACTTGTTGATACTTGAAACTTTCTTGGGTTAGGTAATACATCATCATGAACAAGACGTGTATTCAAGTTTTTTTTAGAAGTTACGTAATTTTAGTGTTTAAGCACAATAAAAAGCATGGAGTGAGTGTATGTCTCCACCAGGGAATATAGTCCCAAAAGAAGACCTGCATTTATGGAAAAATTTAAATGACTGTGACTTCATAAGGCTGCTTAAATATTAGGAGATGAAACATCAATTTTTTAAGGTGGATGTATTACTTGTATATTTGATTATGAAAGATTAAGAGATTTTGCAAAATATCAGGAAAGCTGAAATACGGTTTCATCCTTTGGGAAATGNGAAAGATTAAGAGATTTTGCAAAATATCAGGAAAGCTGAAATACGGTTTCATCCTTTGGGAAATGATTGTCGGTAATCTTACGTGCATAAAAATTGAATATATTAGGATCAAACATGCAAAAAGGGTGGTATGGTCCTTTAACCGATTCAACACGGAGTTACACAGAAGAAAATGTCTGTCTCCACAAAAAGACTGGAGAAATTAAAATAAATTTGCCTCCAAGTGTTAGCAGGTGAAACACTGAATTTTAAGGTTTTAATTTCAAAGATCAGGGAATTTGGCATAATAATACAAAAACTAAAATACAGCTTTATGGTTTGGTAAGAAGCATAATGTGTATGTGAGTATTATTTAGTGGGCTCAAACGTGCAAGATCACTGGTATTGTCCTTTAAGGGACAACTAAATGTGATAATGAAGTAAGGGGGAAAGTGATAGAAGGATATAATTAAACAACTGCAGCAAAAACTAAAAAGGTAACAGCGAAGCTAATTACAGTTGGTTCAAAAGTGACGATTTCGCAAAAGCCTCAGAAAGGAAAGAAAAGAAAGTCAAAGAGGAGACAAACGGCTGGAGCCCGGGCGGACATACTTGTTGATCTGAGCCAGGAACATTCCCTTGAGAGCGTAGAACTCCGCTGTCATTTCCTTAGTGAAGTATTTAAGGTTGGTCGATTCTATCACCTCCAAGCCCTGCAGGAGAAGGGAGAAAGCAGCGCAGGCTTAGCTTCAAACTAAAAGTGTACTTCAACTTCAAATCTTTATTGTCCCGCTAGGGAAATTTGGTTTGCAGCCAGGGTTTTAAGATGAATATACAAGTACTGCTAATACAAATAACCACAACAAAAACACAACATCTGCAGCCAGACAGTAAGAACAACAATAAGAGAAGCAGAATCAACAAATCAAAAGTAGAGTCAACAAATGAACGTAAATGTCATAAAAAGTCATATAAATGTAAGGCACTGTTAAGCATATTGATAGCCACAGAAACAAAGGTGATTTTTATGTCTCTTAGTCCTCCTAGCAGGCACCCTGAAATGGCAGCCATAAGGCAGGAGCTCCAACTCTTTCTGCAGGGGGTGATCAGAAGAATCCAAACTGGCATTAGCTATCCTAAGGACCTTATTATACTGTAAATGTCCATGAGCTGGGCCTGACTCACTCCACAAATCTCACTTGCCACTTTAACAAGCCTTCCAAGTCTATTCTTATTAGACAGGTTAAGATTTCCGTGCCAGGCTACAATACAGAAAGTTAAAATAGATTCAATAAAACTTCTGTAAAAAAGGTGGCATCATTTGCATACAAACATTAAAGGAGTTCATTTTTTTTTTAAGATAGCATCTGCGTGGGATTCAAAGCCCAGTTTGTAATCAAAAACAATATCCAGATATTTGTAGGTATCCACCAGCTTAATGTCATCACCTTTAATAACACTTAGTTTGGGGCTGGGTGCTGACTTTCTAAAATCAACAATCGTGTCTTTAGTTTTTGACATGTTTAAAGGACCATACTGGCCATTTTGCATGTTTGAGCCTAATATATTCAATTTTCACACGTTACATTACTGACAATCATTTCCCAAAGGATAAAACTATATTTCAGCTTTTCTGATATTTTGCAAAATCTCTTAATGATTCAAAATCAAATATTCAAGCAATACACCCACGTTAAAAATCAATGTTTCGCTTGCTAATAGTTATGCAGTCTTGTGAAGTCACGGTCCTTTAAATTTTTCCATAAACGCAGGTCTTCTTTTGGGACTATATTCCCCAGTGGAGGCATACATTCACTCCACGCTTTTTATTGGGCTTAAATGCTAAAATTACGTAAATTCTAAAAAAAAACCTGAATATACATCTTGTTCATGATAATGGATTACCTATCCCAAGAACGTTTCAAGTTTCAACTATTTAAATAGAGTACCAGAATGAACTGAAACCAATGGCCGTCTGGAAGGTAGGAAAAACATTTTTAACTCACCATTCCAGTAGTATGCTTTTGGAAATGATTGTCAGTAACGTTATGTGTATGAAAATTGAATATATTAGGCTCAAACATGCATAATGGGTGGTATGGTCCTTTAAATGGAGGAAAGACTCATCACACCATGACACAAAGTCATCAAGCACTGGCCCATGATGCTGTTCCTCTCCTAAGAGAAGGCTTACAATCGCAGAATCGTCAGCAAATTTTATTATGTCTATTGGAGAGAATGCCATTTACTCTTTCACACTGTGACCTATCAGTCAAAAAGTTCAAAAAAGGAAGTAGAAAAGAAACTTTCACCCCCCAAAAAATGGGAGGGGAAAGAATCGAGAAGCGAATAAAACAATATTCTACCAGAGACAACTCCATAATCACAGGTAAAAAAACAAACAAGCTGCGAGGTGTTCATTAGGAAGTGAGAAAAAGGTGTTAAGGGAACTAAAGTTCCATTATGGTGAGGCTCTGATTAGGTGTCCCCTATGTACTGCTGTGACAAACGATGTGTAGCGAGAGAGAGAGAGATGGAGAGAACCAGAGGAGATGAGGTAGAAGAGAGAAAGAAGAGTGTCTACTAGCACTTTTAATGACTTGTGGTGTGCTGAACTGCTTCTATTAATCAGAGGAGTCCACAGGCTTAAGAGAGTTACTCTTATAAGTCTCGCTGCTAGAACCTGTCACCTGGAGCCACCCCCAAACCGGACTGAACCCTCCACCCACGACGTTCCCCACTCCAAGGCCACTAACTATGCCGTAAAAATCAACAAATCTCACGTGACACGCTCTGAGGATGAGGTGCGTTTAGGTGAGAGCATCTAAAATCTCTTGCAGGTGCGCTGCATTGTGACGCATAAATGTTGATCGCATACATTTATAAAGTTGTCTGTTGTTGTCTTTTCTCTCTCTACGCAATTTGACAACAAAAATGACTTCAATAGGTAGTTATTAGAGGTTGTATTCAAAATATTTGTAGGTAATGCTCAAAATAGGAATCATTTTGAATATGCTAGCGTTATTTTTTTATGCTAGCAGGATATTAAAGGACCATATCATCTATTTTGCATGTTTGAGTCTAATATATTCAATTTTCATACACGTAAAATTACTGACAATCATTTCCAAAGTATACTGCTGGAACAGTGAATTAAAAATGTTTTTCCTACCTTCCAGACCTCCATTGGTTTCAGTTCATTCTGCTATTAAAATCAACTTAGTACTTGAAACATTCTTGGGATATGTAATCCATCATTGCCAACAAGACGTGTATTCAGGTTTAATGCGTTTAAGCGCAATAAAAAAGTGTGGAGTGAATGAATGTCTCCACTGGGGAATATAGTCCCAAAAGAAGACCTGTGTTTATGGAAAAATTTAAACGACCGTGACTTCATAAGGCTGTGTAACCATTAGCAGGAGAAACATGGATTTTTAAGGTGGGTGTATCGCTTGAATATTTTGATTTTGAAAGATGTAAGAGATTGTGCAACAAATCAGGAAAGCTGAAATATGGTTTTATCCTTTGGGAAATGATTGTCAGTAACATAACATGTATAAAAATTGAATGTATTAGGCTCAAACATGCAAAATGACCAGTATGGTCCTTTAATGGCACCATTTTGCACAGCTTCCCATGGCAGGATCTTGGTGCTCAAATGTAAGTAAGTAAACTTTCTTTATATAGCACCTTTCAAGTCCAAAAGTCACAAAGTGCTTCACAAAAAATATAAAATAAAATATAAAATAAACTTAAAATAAACTAAAATCAGAAACAACAAATAAGTACAACAGAGGAAGTGCGACTAAAAAGCAAGTCTGGCAAGATGTATTGAGATGATACAAAGTGCGACTGACAGATTCGAAGCAACTTTTCATTTTCTGGAGAAATATTTTAATCGATAAAACATCACAGATAAAAGGAGTAAAGAATCCAGTCCAGTTAGTTTGTGCCTATTCTCTAATTTGAACTAGGGAAACAGAGAGGATGATGGAAGGATTTTCTGTTTTACCTGCATGCATTCGTTCTTGCCCATAACACCAGCCAGCTGCAAGTAGCATTTGACCTGCTGTCGGATCTTCTGGAAGCAGTCCACGATCGGCACCGTGGGGATGGTATGGATACGACTCAAAATGTCCAAAGCCACATTCACCAAACCCTGGGGAAACGTAACTTTTATGTATTTACAAAAATACAGTTCACTTTCACGATGGCAACTGCATTCGATGGAAACGTTTAGAGTCTGAGGTAAATGGATGCTGACCTGAAATGCCCTGAAATAATGTTCTCTCGCTGTAATCCAGCACCTTCGAGTCTTTTAATGTGTAAGCGAGGTGCTCCTTGTTTATTGATTTGCACTTACTTCACATTTATTTGATCACAGCTGGATAATGGGTGTGAACCAGTACCTGTTTGCGTGCTATTTTGCCATACTGAATGATAGCAGAAGCCGAGGCGTGAACTCCCAGCATGGCATTGTTGTTGTTGGGGTCGTGCTGCGTGTTCGTCTCGTATGCCGTCACTATGGCTGTGAAAAAAAACAACGGTTGTGAGCATGGCTTTCCTCTTCATGTAACCGTTACACAGCTGAACAAGCACCGTATATACACAAGTATAAGCCAACCCCCCTGATTTTGATCTGCAAATTTAGATTTTTAAAGAAACTCATATATGTTGTTCCATCAAATTATTTATTTAGCAAATTACCTGTTTTTCTGGGTATTGTCATGGTATACCTGTGATTTTCTGAAAATAATCCACGTACCGGTACCGGAAAGCGTGATATTTATTTCAGCAGCTGATTACCATAACTGACCAATCACGACAGCACTTACTGGCCGCTACAAAATGAGCTGGATAAGATGTTTAGTCAGGAAATATCTCATTCTAAGGTATGATTTAAACTATTTTCCATGGGTAGTGGTAATGGGTAGTATTTCCACCCCTGGAAATTTCCTTCTCTGTGATCAAATTTGAATTTCTCATGCATAAGTCGACCCCCCGATT
This sequence comes from Lucifuga dentata, assembly GCA_014773175.1. Classification (NCBI taxonomy): domain Eukaryota; kingdom Metazoa; phylum Chordata; class Actinopteri; order Ophidiiformes; family Bythitidae; genus Lucifuga; species Lucifuga dentata. Next base: position 59,058 of record VXCM01003061.1, on the reverse strand, counting down.
TGCTTTGTGAAATTTGGTAAGAAAAACTCGGCTTATACTCGAGTATATACGGTAACTGAAAAATAGATAGCAAAGGCTTAACTTTCATAATGTAGAGGACAGCACCAGGGGCAGACATACATAAATGTATTAAACATTAAATGGGCCGTGGTTACAAAATTTCGTCAAGAAACCTCCATTTTGCCTTAAAGTAAGTTTGAAGCCTGTCATGTATAAATGAAGTGGATTTTTATTGGCGTGGTGCTGCAGAACCAACGCCTTCATTATTTTCTGGGCCTCACAGTATGAGGTGGAGCTCAAGTTGCTTGAGACATCACATTTTGCAGTGGCTGCTTCTCTGAATGCTTTCAAAGTCACCGCGGGAGAGAGCTGAACACTGAGGTAAGTGTGCTCGTGTGTGTGTGTGTGTGTGTGTGTGTGTGTGTGTGTGTGTTGTGTCCTGTAGTGAGAGAGAGTGCTTCAGCAAGCTGACATTTGGAAATGCACAGAGACCCTGAGGGGGTTCTGCACCGTGGCCTTTTAAAGAAGACCCCATCCTAGAACTTGTGGAAACCTAAGCAGCAATCTGAGACTGCATATACGTGAGGATATGTATCATGTAGCACCAATATAGTGTGTAAAAAGTTATGTGAAAACTCGATTTTTATTTTTTTGTTATCGCCGGTGGCACCGCAGAGTCAGTTTGAGCACAAGGACGGATGTTGTACCTTGGTAGTGGTGCTGGCGCCACATGAAGATGCTGCTCCAGTGTGACAGGTTGTCGGAAACAATCGGAAGGCGGTTCCTCCACGTCTTCACCACGGTCTTCATGTCATGGATGCTGGGGTTGCGGCCCAGATTGGCCGGCTGGAGCCCCGCATTAATTTGAGCCGCTTCCTGCAGCTCTATGATCTGCTGTGCTGCCTGGGGAAAGCAAAGCATGGAAGTGGAGGAGTTGTCAAGCTGTATATTAAACCATCGTAGTGCGTGAGAGGCAGCGGATAGCAAACGATGGCCACAATGGCAAATGCTAGCAACATAACGACAACATAATATCTTTGTTCCAGGGCCCTGTTATACATCTGCTTTGATTGCAATGCGTTACACACGTGGTGTATTTTTGCCTTTACGTGAATGGTCAGTAATTTAAAATTTGAGAAATCTCATTAAAAAAAACATCTGTTTTGCTTTTATTTCGAAGCTCCAATATCAAATGCACTTTGAAGTCCAGTCTTATGTGACATAAAGCTTCCAGCGCATGTTGGGCCTTTAAAATAACTCTGGTATTTCTAATGCAATTCTGCCTCTTCTACATCCAAGTTTTTATGTTTTTTCCTCCAGTCTGGATGTATGATGAAGCAGAAAAGCTACAAAAACAACCAAATAAAAAAAGAAGATGAGATGTACGCTGCAGGCCAGAAGTTTGAGGCCACTCCCAGATTAAAAAAAAAAAAATCATCAATACAATGTTTGTTTTACAATTTATTGCACAAAAATGAGAAAAATATATTAAAAAAAAAAAGTAATCTAATTAGTTATGTAGCCACTATGATTTAAGAAATGATTTTTAATAAAGGCATGCCCAGTCTGTATTAGTGCAGCTCCTGTTGTGTTCCAACTCCCTGCTGATGTGTTTTAACATTCTATTCAATAGCTGCTGTCTGCCTTCTCCCACATTATTTTGGGATTAACTTGCTACACAGTCTGTTTGAAACGTTCTTGGGATAGGTAATCCATCATCGCGAACAAGACATGTATTCAGGATTTTTTTTCGAAGTTTCGTAATTTTAGCATTTAAGCGCAATAAAAAGCGTGGAGTGAATGTATGCCTCCACCGGGGAATATAGTCCCAAAAGAAGACCTGTGTTTATGAAAAAATTTAAACGACCGTGACTTCACAAGGCTGTGTAACTATTAACAGGTGAAACATCGATTTTTAAGGCAGATGTATTGCTTGCATATTTGATTTTGAAAGATTAAGAGATTTTGTAAAATATCAGGAAAGCTGAAATCCTTTGGGAAATGGTTGTTAGTAACGTTATGTGTATGAAAATTAAATATATTAGGCTCAAACATGCAAAATGGGTGGTATGGTCCNACGTTATGTGTATGAAAATTAAATATATTAGGCTCAAACATGCAAAATGGGTGGTATGGTCCTTTAACAGTAACAGACAAAGCAAATAGATTCACGTATGTATAAAATACTTTCTTTTCATATTCCAGAAATATTTTTTGTGATGCCATTGAAATAACCTTGATGGAAAAATCATTATATCTTCCCACAATACTTCAATAGATAATTTGCCACTCTTTCATGGCACAGGGAAAAAAAAGACAAGGAGATGGAGGGGGGAGAAAGTGAAAATGAAAAGCGAGGTCTATCTATCTCATTCTGTGAAAAGAAGCTTTATTGATTGGCCCAAAGCCTCTTCATGAACGCATAATCAATCATTTCATTATAACTACTCATCAATCAATTTTAATGCCAACCCTCGTGATCAATATTGCGGGTGATAATCCATTGATCATCAGTCACTGCTGAGAGTGAGGATTTGATGATAACTTGATTCAAATGGTTATTTGAGCCCGACTGTATTTGCAGAGTCTGAGCTGCTCGTTCGTCGAGTCTCATGGCATCGTGAGCGTGAGATATGGAGTTTGGGATGGAGATTTACAACAGGTCGCTTGGCTGGGCAGAGAAATAAATAGCTTGTTTTCCCTTGGCTGGGGTAAATAATTACACTGCACATATGCAAACATACGCACACCAAAACGCACACACACACAAACAATATATAGTCACCCAATTCAAATATCCATTTTGAAAAGATAAATGTACCAAATCAGATCTGTGCTCAAGATTCCCCCCCCCCCCCNCCCCCCCCAAAATCAAATCTCCCAAAACAAAATAAATTAGGCAATACAATATTTTTCACAATTATCTGTTAATATCAGCTGATGGCCTATTTATAACCTTCATTCAGACTGTCCCATTCATCATGTAAATGTAATTCCGCCGCAGGTATTTAATCAAATGGTATCTGATGGCGGGGAAGTAATTACAGCTATTCTCAACTAACTTTCTTCCCTCCTTGTCTTCTCGCTTCCTCCTTGTCCCCCGTTCTGCTTGCTCTCCACCTTTTTCAGCGCAATCTCATTCTCATTGTCTTTGCCCTTGTGTGTTGTAATTTCTCTCGGCGGAATCAAATAGGCTTAAAGCTTTCAAAATCATCTATCTCAATTTTACAGACCGGAGTGAGAGAAATAGAAGCGGTTATCACGTTGCTTGATACAGTAATAATCTCTCAGGGATACTGATAAACTCTTGACACGAATCTCGCCACGTGCTTATCACAATAAACTAATTTCCATCCACAACACCGGCCGTCGTTTGGCTCTGAGTGGAGCCTCTCGACAGGAAAAGTCATTTTGAATTCTGACCTGCAGGAGCGGCGTGTGCACATGGGAGACAATGTGCGGCAGCCTCCTCCACTCACGGATGGCCAGGCTGGAGGACAATTCCACCAGACGCTCGATGAAGTTGAGTTGCTGCTCCTCCGGGTGGCAAATGGCGAGGTAGCCGCGGTGCATGTTGACCTTCCACGCCATCTCCTTAGGACAGCTCAGCTCCACCTGCACAGGCAAAGACAAGGTAGATAATGTACACCACCGCTCAAAAGTCTGGAATCACTAGTGATTTTCACATAGAATCAGTGTTTCCAGTCATGTAAAAAGAGTTTTGTTTCATATGTATGTATGTATAAAATGATTCTATTCTGTTTGTTAGTATTTTGCACCTACATAAGTTTAAAATTATTTGCAAGAAGCTGTAAAAAATTAAGACATTTTACAGTTCTCTAGAATCCTGACATGAGTTGTACATGATTCCAGATTCATGTAGAGAAGCTATATGTGGTTCCAGAGATTATTAGGAAATTCTAGATTAATTCCTGATGCTCTAGAATCTGATGCCTCATATTTACAAAAAAATTAAATCTCACGGTGGAATCTTTGATGAGAAATCACTAAAATACTGTTATTTATCATTTAAAAACCATGAAATACTAAATAAAACATCTTAAAATACATTTGGGTGTTTGTTTCATATAATTAAAACAAACATTATTGAATAAAATAGCAAAAACTACTTAAAGGACCATAATGCCCATTTTGCATATTTGAGACTACAAAGCATACTACTGGAACGGTGAATTAAAAATGTTTTTCCTACCTTCCAGACCCCATTGGTTTCAGTTCATTCTGCTATTAAAATCAACTTGTTGATACTTGAAACGTTCTTGGGATAGGTAATCCATCATCACCAACAAGACGTGTATTCAGGATTTTTTTCGAAGTTTCATAACTTTAGCGTTTAAGCACAATAAGAAGTGTGGAGTGAATGTATGCCTCCACCGGGGAATATAGTCCCAAAAGAAGACCTGTGTTTATGGAAAAATTTAAAGGACCGTGACTTCATAAGGCTGTGTAACTATTAGCAGGAGAAACATGGATTTTTAAGTTGGGTTATTGCTTGACTATTTGATTAAGATTAAGAGATTTTGCAAAATATCAGAAAAGCTGAAATATGGTTTTATCCTTTGACAAATGATTGTCAGTAATGTAACATGTATGAAAATTGAATACATTAGGCTCAAACATGCAAAATGGGTGGTATGGTCCTTTAAATGAGGAGCGATTCTGAATTTTTGAGTGGTCGTGTTTATGATCACATGCAATGCTGTTCATCAGACCAATTTGATGAAGTTGCTTGAAACATCGGACTTTTCTGGTGATTAGTTATCGCATGGAGAGCTTTCAGATTCCATTTTTGAGGTCCTTGCTGAGGTTCAGTCCAGCACCCGTTAACAATTTTTTTTTGATGTGCATGTTTTTGTTATAAACTATTAGCGACATGGCAGAAAATAGCATGTCTGGCATGACAAACAATCAATCTAGCAATCTATTCGTGTGATGTTTCTGAAATGGCATTTTAGCTAGAATTTAAAATTAGTAATCTGGGAAGTTGCAGCTCAAAAAAAGCTTGTTAATGAATCTGACACTGGAAATATATTCACTAAAAACAGCTACACGGTTAGCATATGTGCTATGCTGTTTCTGTGTTTGTGTGTGTGTGTGTGTCCCAGTGATGTCTAGCAAAATAACACTTCAGAGTGTTGTAAGTGTGGCAGTTTTAATTAACTGAAAACATCCGAGGGGGAAAGGGTCCATGACACTTTTCTTAATTTCTTTAATTTAGTACTTGGACATATACAAAACAATGTTCCTTCCAATTCATTTTCTGAATTGTTTCAGCAGGAGTTTTGCGCTAATGACTAATCAACCTGACACGTCTGACATGGAGGCGAGGAGAGGAAAAGGCCCTGCTATTAATTAAAACGCTGAGTGCATTAAGAACTACATAAACAACAGCCGCAGGGAGTCTGCCGCTTCAAACCTCAAGTTTGGCAGTGTGTGTATGTGTGTGTGTGTGTGTGAAGGCAGAATGAGAGAAAACAAAGCCGGAGAGAGCGAAAAGAGCGAGAGACTTGAAGAAAGCATAGGTGTGTGTCTCTGTGACCTCTTCAAGTGTTGCTGAAAATTACAGTGATCGGTCAACGCGCGCTTAATCGAGAGGGCGACGTTTGATGAAATATCCTGGAGACAGTACCGCCCTTATCAACAAGCAGCTTTAATTGAAAGCGGGGGACAATTGGACTTTGCCTCTGAGCTGGGGGAGCGGTGGACGGGCGGACGGAAATGCCTCGCTCCTCTCCTCAGCCGTAAAACAAATCACCGTGCAGCAGATGCCAGGGCAATTATTCACGCGGCCACCCATCGTAAATATTAGCTGCAAAAAAAAAAAAAAANAAAAAAAAAAAAAAGAAAAGAAAAAAGAATTGCAGAGGCAGGGATGAAGAAAAGAAGGTTCGAGTAGAAGCAGAGAAGGTGTTCAAAAAACAAAAAAAAAGACCAGTTGCAGAGCAGGGGGAAGCAAGAGAGATGAAAAAAAGAGAAGAGGATACAGCATGGAAGGAAGGATGGAGGAGGGAGTTGTTGTTCCCATTCAGACAATTTAATTAGGTGTCACCTTAGGACAGAGCAACCCAATGGATTGGTTCCAAGTCTCCTTGAAAGAGCAAAACAGGAGTATTTGTTATATGTCAGGTACTATCACACTCTCACCACCCGCCCACACTTTGTTTTGGGAAACATGAAGCCAATAAATTAGCTGAACAAGCGGCTGAACTGCATTTCCACAGCTTTATGGCCTCTCTCCTTCTCCCAGAGGGTGTGGGATTCTGCAGGAGCGGACGCTCCCAAATTCACGTTTCCACGTTTTCGCCCTGACGTCAGGTCTGGGCTAATGCTGCGTTCACAGACCTCGGAAGTCGAATTTTTCCCAGTTGGAAGCTCCAACTTCCAACCTCAAACCGTTCCACAAATGTAATCAAAAAAGCAGCTGAACACCAATAAATACTGTAAAATTAATTAAACTTAGTAATAAATGCTAACTAAAGTAAAGTTAGACTACAGGACTGTTTGGTTGTGTTGTTTTACAATATTAATCACTGTGGGTATTAAACTTTGTGCAGAGAATTAATATTATGAAATTATTTACCCTTACGTATCAATGGCAAACAGTTATTATACAAAATAGATAGTTACCATGGTGATATATTCTGACCCTTTTCTTTCAATTTCACGCAAGAAAAAATACTTTATTCGCCTTTTAGCTGATCATTTCCATTCACAAAGCTCGCTTCCACGGCGCTGCCATGTTGAGTGACATCACACTCGGTAAATCGGGTTAGATAATTTTGGTCCGAGTTTTCCAGCCAGAGCTCCAACTTCAAGTGCTGTTCCAACGCATTTCTCCAAGTAAGAAGTCGGAAAAATCTGAGTTCCGAGGTCTGTCGAATGCAGCATTAATGTACGGCACTGTGCCAGAAACCAGCAGCAATAAAAGGAAAAGCTGAAAGTTTAACTCTCAGTACCACGTTTTAATTGGAGTCTGGTTCACCGGGTTCGGGCCGCTGGCTCTGCCTCTGTAATTATGTTAGTGAGAAGTTGGGGATAAAGTTTTTTCTTTCCTAATCAAATCTTTTTTTTTTTTTGCCTTTTTTTTTTTTGTAAATTTTTCAAACAACTGTAGGCAAAAGCAACAAAGCAGTCCCCGTCTCCATTCAGTAACACTGAAATGACATGAAAATGACCAAATAAAACAATACGCAACAAGCAATGACAAAAAAATATCAATCTGTTTTATTACACCGTTTGAGTGAGCGTGGATATATATATATGTGTGTGTGCCTGTACCTGTACACACACATTTTTTCATAAATATGCACTTCCTCACCTGCACCAGAGCTTCTTTCATAGCGGCCCAGTTGGAAACTCTCCAGGCACATTCCAGCACCAGGTACGGGTTTGAGTGGCCTTTAGACTGGCCGTACTCCGTCAGCGGCTCCCATTGGTTCAACTCCTTAGAACAGCTGCACACGGGGAGACAAGAAAGCGGGAGAAGTTTGGCTAGTCGTAAAATGTGTGAATCACAAACCTAAAATATCTCAGCATGGGCTTTCTAAACAGGGAGACATGAGGATAATGTTATTGCGGGAGGAAAATCAATCAACGGGGCCATGTGACACTACGGCCTGTTGCTGGCATTTAGTGACATATTAATTTGAGTAGTTCAGCATTAGAAGTCCAACATCCTTTATGTGTAAAAACATATATTACATCGTGCAAATAGAATGGTGACATGGATACAGAGAAAAACATACAGATTATTCTTATTATCAGATTATTATTAGAGATTTAGTTTGTCTGTAATGTTCTTCAACTGCTGTAGTTTCAGCATGTACATACTATATAATGTGTGATGTGTGTGTGTGTGTATTCAGGAAGGAATACAAAATGTTTTATATGCTATAAAAAAAATCTTACCGTATCCAGTGGTCTTCCCAGAGCTGATACTCGGGGAAGATGACCGGGAAGATGTTGCTCCTCTCGTGTTCTTTTCTAGCCTTCTCCATGGCTTTCTCGTAGCTCTCCTGCGCCTGAACATTGACGGACATGTTGCTCAATTTTTTTTGGTAAAATATATTTGAGTAAATAAAATCACATCAGTGCCACATGTTTGTGTTGTTGCATGCTGGCACATAAACAGATGATGCACAAATGAGAGATTTTTTTTCCTCATACTTTGATAAATCTTTTTCAATAAATTACCAGATTTATACTTAACGTTCTTGCATATATGTAAAAGCTATTTTCAATAAAATCACTCCAACAACCCAGGGTTTCCTCAACCTTTGCTAGCATCTTGACCCCATTCTTACATTAAAAAGTCACATGACTCCAGCTATTACATTTTTTCTAGTGGCCGGCAAGCTAATAACATGTGCTACAATTTATCTGTAACCTGTAACTGTGTCAAATTTGACAATCCAACAAGGCATCATGTTGACATGATTGTTTCCTATTTTCATTTATACAGAAATGCCAATATACTTGAAGCTTCCATTTCTTTTCGCTAAAAACGTATAATCAAACAAAATGAAGATATCACTTAAAAATCTGCTATGAGCCTGTCTGGATATCAACTTACCTCACATAGAATCCTGACCCTCTCACCTGTTCAAAGAAGCCATGCTGCTCATAAGCGATTGCCGTTGCCGTCTCAGGAAACTTGCTCCTCTTTTGCCACAGCCCTGCCCACATGTCCTCCTCTTGGAGCAGAGAGTAGAGCTCAGCTAAAGAGTCCAAAATCTCCTGAGAAGAAAGTCGAATGGAAAACAGCAGCAAAAAAGTGGATAAGGCGTCATCATCAAAATGTAAAATGGGCGAAAGCGGCTTTGCTAATGAATTTCAAACAGGCTAAAACTCAAATTTGCAAGGGTGAGGCTATAAGAGACACGTGGGGAAATTATCTCTTCTCCAGACCTCCAGAGTGGAAAAGAAGAGGACATAAAAAATAAATATATAACTGCTGCAGTGAAAGAACTAACCATATAATACATTCCACAAACCTCTCAACATTTACAACCACCTAGCAGTTAATGTAATTGCAGCAGTTAAACAAGAGGTTAAAGTCAGGCACTGGGCTGATATTAGGCTTCAATGAAGTATCAGGTATCAAACCTCAGGTTCTGGCACAATTTCTCCTACTGTGGAGGAATGAAGCAATCTTAGAACAACTTCACTGAGCACTCAATAAAATTGTTCTTAAGACGGCAAGTGCTGCTGGAGTCAGTGTCATTCTTTGACTAAAGCTACATATAAAAGCCGTTTTATTACTTATTTGTCTTGTAGAAATATTTTTATTTATGTAAAAAATTTTTTATCCCTCTGTCGTTTCCAAAATTACAGAAGCCCGTTTCTGCCACTTGAAGGAGAAAAAAAAAAAAAACAAAAAAAAAACTACCCCCTCCATTGTTAAGTACTGTTTCCTCATGAGATGCTACATCATAATTACAAGATGCTAAGTCATAACTACGAGATGCTACGTCATAATTATGAAATGCTAAGTCGTAATTACGAGATGCTAATTCATAATTATGAGATGCTAAGTCATAATTACGAGATGCTAAGTCATAATTATATGTTAAATCATAATTACGAGATGCTAATTCATAATTACGAGATGCTAAGTCATAATTACGAGATGCTAAGTCATAATTACGAGATGCTAAGTCATAATTATATGTTAAATCATAATTACGAGATGCTAATTCATAATTATGAGATGCTAAGTCATAATTACGAGATGCCAAGTCATAATTATATGCTAAATCATAATTACGAGCTGCTAAGTCATAATTTTGAGAAGCTATTTCATAATTTTGAAATGCTAAGTCATAATTAAGAGATGCTAAGTCATAATTTTGAGAAACTATCTCATAATTTTTAGATGCTAAGTCATAATTAAGAGATGCTAAGTCATAATTTTGAGAAACTATCTCATAATTTTTAGATGCTAAGTCATAATTATGAGATTAAGTCATAATTATGAGGTGTTAAATCATAATTATGAGATATTAAGTCATAATTATGAGATAATATCTCATAATTATGAGAAAACAGTACTTAATGATGGAAAAAAAGTGGTAGTTTTTTTTTTTTTTTTTTTTNTTTTTTTTTTTTTTTTTTTTCAAGTGGCAGAAACGGGCTGCCATACAAAATAAATTCTTCATTCCAACGCAGTATTTTAATTTCTCCTAAAAATAAAAACAGAGCAAAATATATTGAAGTTAATTTTTTTTCCCCCCTCAAAATGCTGCTAAATACCTGCTGAGGGGGCGTGATGCTCTCCTGCTCGTAAAACTCCGTGCTCTGCTTGGGTTTGCTATGCAGGCTCAGGCCCTTTTCAAAGGCCTGCTGCTCGAGCATGAGAGTGGAGCGCAGCCAGAGGTTGTGCATCTTGCCCAGGTATTTCAGCACACAGGGGCGGATGGGAATCGGAGGCACACACTGAGACATGGCCTCCACAAAGCAGTTCAGGGCGCTGGGCTGGCAGTCCCTTTGGGCCTGATGGCTGCCGCTGCACAGGAACGGACTCATCTCTCCTGACAGAGCCTGAGGAGGGAAGGTGGAGAGAGAGAGAGAGAGAGAGAGAGAGAGACTGTCAAAAAACTGCTCAGTTTTACTTAACGCCATTTGTGTCACATTTGATACACAATTTTCTGAGACCTCTACACCATCAACATGATCAGTTATTGACCACAACGCCTATTATATCGTATCTTAAAACAAAAAAAGTTCAGTTTTTGTAACCAAAAATGAGTTAAATAAATGCCTCAAATGTGATACAAAAAAAAAAAAAATTATACATNTTTTTTTTTTTTTTTTTTTTGAGTTTGTTAAAGGGTTCAATAAGGAAATATATTGAAAAAAATTGACTCTTTTTTCAAAACACAACTGCATTGTATGATCTATGTTTTATTATTAGCTACTGCAAAATATCAGGAAAGCTGAAATACAGTTTTATCCTTTGGAAAATGATTGTCAGTAACATAACATGTATGAAAATTGAATATATTAGGCTCAAACATGCAAAATGGGTGGTATGGTCCTTTAAAAACGTTCAAAATAAATTCATTTTCAAAAGGAAATTAAAAGCTTATTAAGGGTGTGGTCTTGTTCTTTCTGAGGCCTTGTTGTCTGTTCCTGGCTGGCAGAGGGTGAATCACTGAGGTCAAAGGTCAGATATAATTGTACCGGTATGTCCTGTATCATTTGTGATGTGTTTGGATATTTTATCATGTAGTTTTAGGTCATGAAAATTGGACTTTCTTTTTTTTTTTAATCTAAATGTGTGTTTTTGTTATGTTTGATTGGTTAGTTGTTGCAGAGGGATCAACTAATGGGGAGTCAATGAAATGAATAAATGAAGCATAATGTTTGTCATTTTTCCAGTAAAACAAAACTGCACTCTTACTATTCTGTCTTAGAAAAGAGTTAAGGGAGAATAGGTAAGAGTGCAGGAAGGGGAGAAATGACAAACTGTATGTGATGCTCCTTTGTTTTCAGACAACAAGCAACATGATTAACAAGTCCATTAATTCCCTAAAGAGACGAGCGATCGGGGACACACCACCGCCCTCCACATTAGGAAATTATTTTATAATGAAGTCATGACAAGTTGGCCACAGCTGCACATTTCATGTTCAACTGCTAATGTCAACAGTCAATCAGATTTTAAAGTGGGAGCAAAATAGCTGAAAAGTTCATGGTGTGATTACGGAGTTAGTCCTCAGCTAATCTTAACTGACGCACTCAGAAATAAATGATGTATTTGGTGATGTTTGCAGTTTTCATCGCTCATTGAAAGCTTGGAATTAAAAATGCCTTGATAGACTTTAATTAAGCTGGCGGCAGAGAGGGCTAATGTGTCAAAGCCCTCGCTAAGAGCTGCTTTTCAACCCATTTCCATGTAATAATCAGGCGATATATATATATATATATATATAAAGCCTGAGCTACAGTAATTACTCTATTTATTTATTTATTTTTTTTTACCAAAAATTGATTTGGTGTAATGGTGGCATGAAACTCAGTGAGCTGAGACAGGCGTCAGAGTAAACACATGTGACATATTTGTGACTTCATGCCTGTCACGGAAAGAAAACATCATTTTGATGGCGTCTTTCTATTCCCCGTGGCTTTCAGATGTTTAAGCGCTCAATCACTCCAAATCAAGGCCTTTCAACGGGTCTCAAAATATGTGCATCTGGTTCGTTACACTCATTAGGCTGCAGCTTTTTTTTCCCTCAGCTCTGTCTTTTCCATATTTAGTATGAACGAATCTGCCCTCATTAAGTGGAATTGCACATTTTGAGGCAGAAATGAGATGGCCAAGGTCAGAGTAACTGTCTGCTTGCTAACGTCACTGATAAGATGCAGAAATGGAGAAATGTGAGTGTGTGTGTGTGTGTGCGTGTAATAAGATTTAATGGGCTGTGTGCAACTGAGACTGAACAGTATTCGGGGCAGAGAGACAAAATTTCAAATCTGGGGGTATGTTTCACACCAACATAGTTTTATGTGCACAGCTGCATGTGCGCTCTTAGCTAGCCAGGTCAGCCCAGAGCCTTTGACCCACATCTCAAGTACGAAATTTACGTCAGGAAATTGATTTCCTAATAATAAAGATAAAGAAGAAGATTGTCTGATCGCAGTTTCCAAGTATATTTATGGCGCTAGGTGGAGGATGTGCGCTGGAAATTCTGTCTGAGCCAATGCACATCCTCCACTCAGAATATGAGCTCCTCCCCTCAGACAGATGCTACAGAGTCCCACAGTGCAAATCCAACTGTCATTCATCCCAACCTCAATCAGAATGTTAAATAGAATTAATGCAGAATGCACATACAGACATCAGGATTTTGAAATCATTGCCATTTTTAGATGTTGTGTTTATTGCATTTCTCATTTATTTTAGTCTCATCGTCTCCATGATCTTAGCACTTTATAACAGGCACACGTGCAATATCTTGTCTGGCTTCTACTAATTGCTATCCTTTTATGATCTCTTTGTTTGCACTCAGATGTACACCACAGGCCACAATTTTGAGGGTTTTTTTTTTTTAAATCATCAATACACTGTTTGTTTTACAATTTATTGCACAGGAAATGACAAAAATATAAAAAATAAATGTAACTAACGAATTTTTAAGAATTTGTCAACAAGAGCACATTATGTAGCCACTATGGCTTCAGAAATGATTTTTAATGAATGCATCAGTCTGTATTAGTGCAGCACTCCTGCTGTGTTCCAACTCCCTGCTGATGTGTTTTAACATTCTATTCAATAGCTGCTGTCTGCCTTCTCCCACATCATTTTGGAATTAACTTGCTACAGACTGCTCATGCTAAATCTGGGAGTGGCCTCAAAGTTCTGGCCTGTAGTGTATGTCTGTTGTTTGTTCTTTAGATGTTGTGTTGTTTGTCATTACTGACATAAGCAGCTCTGTTGGCCTAAGACAAATTTCCCTTTGGGATTATCTTATCTCTTATCTTATATTATAATGACAGAACGAAGACACAGCAGCTGTAAGTCAAACAGCCACTCCTGTAAGACCTCTCTGACCTATTGACCTGCTCGCAGTCCAATCCAATTTTGTTTGTGCCAAAAAATGATGAAGCCTCATTAACTAAATTGAATTACTAAGCATACTAACCCAAAGAGCTGCTTCAGTTTGAATTGCCACGTTTGTTCAATTTACTGGGGTATTTACTAACACTACAGCTGAGTAAATCTGAATGCAATGGTGCTAATTAACACCTACGGCATGCCAACGTTCGACTCATTATGCTATCTTGTCTGGTAAGTAGCAGAGAGCAGGTTCTCTGTATCTGAGCTTGAAATATTGCTTACAAAAACCTAATAAACATACTTAGAAACTACAATCAGACGATCGTCTTCTTTATTGTTATTATTAGATTTTTGCGCCACAAATTTACTGATCTTGACGTCTAAAGAGGGGGAAATCAATTTACAAAGTGTTCCCTTGAGGTCCTAATTTTCTGACATAAATTTCTCCGGCTATGTGATCCTAGCAACAAAACAGTCTTACTAATGGAGAACATGATTACCAGTGTGACCTGCTAATGTGCAGAGAAAAAATCATTTGTCAGTTAATGAACATGTCTTTTTTTTTTTTTCCAGGGACTTATTTTTGTGATAATTAATTGCATCCAAAGGCCATGAAACGCTGAAAAAATAGACTACGGGCTCCAGAACAGGCAAAGTATTGGGCATTGTGGCAGCTTTTGAATAACAGCGATGCGAAAATTCACCGTGTATATGACTGAGGTTATTAACATGGGCACTGTAGCACCTTTATCGGTTAAACAAAGTGTTTTCTCTGCTCCAGGTTTCACTAGTCAGTAAATCATACTCACATGTTGCTGCCTGTCAGAGAGGATCTTCCAGAGGCGAGGGAAGAGCTGGATCCAGGTCCTCTCAGCCAGCGGCGTGGAGATGTGACAGAGTTGGACCAGGGCATTCAGGAGCGCCCCCGTCTGATATACAGCAGAGAAAAATAAGCTTATTGACTCTTGAGTACTGCTTGTTTTATAGGTCAGCATCTCAAACGCCGCATCCTCTCTCAATGACAGTGAGCTTTTAAAGGGAAATTTTGCCCCATCATTCCTGTTAGCTATGATAACATTATATTAAATAAATGAATACCTGAGATCTGCGGTAAAATCTGTAGAACGAGTTTACCTTGACCTCTCGCAGCGAATCGAGGAACTTGTCGTGACGGTTTGTAAGCATGTGCAGCTGGTTGCCTGCATCTCTCTCAGCCTGCTCTTTGGTCTTGGGGATGGCTGTCTGGTCACCCGGCGCTAACTCGATGTCTATCTCCACATCCTGCCAGGAGGACAAGAAACGAGAAACATAAACAACCATTTTCTCAAAACATTTTGATGCTCGACGCTCATTTTTGACACAAACATAATGTTTTAAAATGGTGCTTTGTGTGAATAAGAATAAGCTATTAAAAAAAGCTTTTGAGGTAGCAGGTTAATGTATAAGAACATGGAAAAGAAACAGCACAAGCTAAGAGAATGACAGCAGGCTATTCTACACACTCCAATTTTTACGCAGTAGTGCCTCTTGAGGCATTGTGGTTGTGTGTGTGCCTGTATGTGTGTGTCCCACCTCCTCCTTGGTCTCACTGTTATCCCTCTCACGTGGCTCCTGCTTGACATGCGTTGCCATGGCGAAGGCAGCGCGGTCGTGGCTGTCGGCCAAATTGATGACGTTGGTGATAGATGGCAGCATGGACCCCTGGCAGCTGGTGCCGATGATGGTGTTTCGCTCGCACACTGCCAGCAGCAGCTAATGAGTACACACACGTGCACAGACACACACAGGAAAGGAGGTGCGTAAAAACACAAAAGAAAAAGAGGTCGATGGCGGCAAGGGACAAGTGGCTAGTGTTAAATAAACACAATCCATGATTATTTTTAATGTCGGCTAAAAGGCCTGGGATACGCTGAACGGTCAGAAATGGGGCACCATTTACCTCGATGCACTGTTTGATCCAGAAGTGGCTGCCCATGGCCTCCCAGTTCTGAGAACAACCGATGTACAACAGCCTCTCGTAGACGCGACGCTTCATGGAGGAATCGAACACCTCGAAGAACTTGGCTCTAATCAGCGGCTGAGAGCAGCGGAGCCCCGACAGGAAGGCTGGCTCCAACTTGGAGGTGATGTCACTTCCTGAGAGACTTTCATCCCTGAATAATGGGATGGGCAAATAAAATAGAAGTTATTGCCACATAAAAAAAAAAAATCATGGATATTCCAAATTGGATTACTTCCATAAGAACAGAGAGAGAACAAATACTTAACTTTATACTTATTGTTTTAATATATATAATGGGTGTAATTCTATGTAATTCTGTGGTTTGGTGATGTGGATTGAACCAGAGTTGCAGGCTGTGAAGGGTGGATTCATCAGTGTCTCATATGAACAGATCAGATACATGATGTTCAGCAGATCTGTGTCACACACCCACATGAAAGGGGTATAAGTGATCATTTCCAAATATGGAGCATGCCATTCTACACTTACTGCAAACCACAGTAAGTCATCTTGTTGCAGCATTCAAATGCAACATGCCGGCATGTTTAAGTAACCGTGTAATGTGCTGCTGAAACTCACTGAGGCGTGAGGAGATGGCAGTTAAGACCGAATATTGGGTGAAATTAGGTAACTTTGATGGGGCGCAGACAGCGAGGATGGCCAAGTACCGCCAGTCACATATTTAACCACATTTAACACCTTAACAGCCAGTCGTCTTTTCAACATCGTCTAGTCTCGCTGGGGAAATGGGCCTCGCGGTGAGATTTATGTAGCAGAAAGAAAAACGAGTATATCTGGGAGAAAGAGAGACAACATGAGCAAAACTACCACAGCTGCACATTCCCCATATTTGCACCATTCCCTTAATCACACATCATTCTGGCACAGCTGCTTTGCCATTCCATTATCATTACTTGCTGCCAATCATGGCTTTGCTGCACAATTTCAATCTGACGCGAGGAGCAGATGGGATGGAAGGATAGAAGGATACAGGACGAATTTGGCTGATTAAATGTATGTGTAGACAGAGAAAGACAAAGAGAGAGATATGGTTTGATGAATAGCGGGTGGTAGGACAGTGTCTCCCCTCTGGCCCCCACCCATTGGGTGTCCTGTCAGGAGTTGTTTGGGTCCTGACACTCCTGTAGCCCTGTGACAGATCCTGGCACATTTTTTATCTCCATCACTATCTGCAGTCTTTTTGACCCACTGCCTTTTCTCTACTGCTAAAATTTCTCATAATTCCTTTTTGTGCTTTCAATATCCCACCAACTGATTCTAACCCTTTCCATCTATTTTTTTGTGACTTTTCTGTTCCCTTACCCTTACTTTGATGACTTTAAAAGGATAAATAATGGCAGGCTGTTATTGATCCGCATTTATTGCCAAATCCTTACACAGCAATATTTGGAATCGCAACTTTGCCTGGACTTTCTAAGGAAAAACAAAAAGGTATTGCTTTCTCTAAATTATTAGCTCACCATCTTATTGTACTTAAATGGAAACACGTATCTCCACCACTATATGAGAGCTGGCTGAAAGACTTTTTAAATTATGTTAAATTTGACAAGATCAGATTCAATTTAATGGTAAGCAGCAGAAATTCGAAAAAACAGGGAGAGCAAGTAAAAGCTTTACATATGCTAATCCCTTACATATATGTTATGTAGGTGGGAGGAAAAACTAAAGTGAGCGCTGCGTGGGATTGGCTCAAATATATGTATGTACTGTATATATGATTGTATATAAAGTTAATTATAAATATGGTTTTTACAATGTACATGTGTGCATGTGTTGGTGTGTTAGTGTTTATGTGTGTAGATGTGTATAGATTGATATTTGTATATGTACACATATATATATAAATTTCTTTTTCCTGTTTATTTTTAGTGTTAGTTAGTGTTAAGTGTGCCTGTTTATTTAGTTATACCTTTTTTTTTTTAA
>VXCM01003061.1:11420-41522 GCA_014773175.1 Lucifuga dentata | reverse complement strand
TTGAGAGGTGGTTGGCTGAGGAGGTTGAAGATGCTATATTCATACAGGTGTGTATTTTTTTTTTTCTTGGATGGTTTATATTATTCACAATGTGCTATTGATGCCTGTATAAGAAAATCAATTTTAAAAAAAGGATAAATAGTGCTCTGCTTTAAACCACCTCTGCCTCACCTCCACTTTGCTTCTTGACTCAACCTCCTGCGTGCCCCCCCCCCACCTCACTCTCCTGACCTTCCTCCTTCTTGTTAAGACGGATGCAAGGACAGTGTGGCGTCAGCGGCACGGCCACTCAGCCATGTGATGAATGGCGGTAATTACCTGTAGACGTAATTAACGAGGTCCAGGAATTGGGCGTTTAACTCAAGTTCATCGGGGAAGCGCTTCTCTATGTAGGTCATCATCTTCACCAGCAAGATGGACTTCTCACGCAGGTTGGGCATCTTGACGGAGGAGTAAAGGAGGGGTGGTTAGATGGAAGGCAGAGAGGGGAAAATTCAAAACAGAACAAAAGAGAAGAAACGGCGATAATGGAGAGGGGGGGGGGTTGTAAAAATTAAGAGAAACTGTGAGTGAGATGAGGTACAGGGGAAAAGATCTAGATCAGATTTTTTTCCCCCCCTCTACCTCTCAGCTGAATCTCTTTGTCCATTTGCTCTCTTTCTAAAGCTTAAGAGAAATAAGACCAAAGACACCCCTGTGGGTATTATGCTAATGTTAGCATCAGTGGGCTTTGGAAATGTGCTTCGCTTGCTGTTTGTTCAGGGATTTTGCACCTTTTTAAACATTTTGCTGATTCTGTTCTGGGATTCACACCTACTAGTACCAAAGGGATAATGCGGTGATGTGCTGAATCACACATTTTGTTTGTTTGTAATCATTATTTGTACAACCTCACATTGTGAAAGGCCTGACAAAAAAAAAAAAAAANAAAAAAAAAAAAAAAACAAAAAACTCTTACCTGATTGGCAGCCATGGGTGAATTGTTTTTCACCCATTCCTCCATGATCTTGACGACAGCACGGAGGATTTTGGGGTCAGCGGACTTCTCAATTAGGGAAGTGAGGATGACTTGGATGAAGTTCTTCCTCATCTCCATGCTCATGACAGACAGCCGAGTCTTCACCAGGTCAAGGCTGAGCATTACCAGCTCACTGGTCACTATGAAAACACAGAGGTAGGAACACAGAAGCAGGAACAGAACTAGTCAGTCACTATGTCTGTGAATAATGAATTGTAATCGCAATTATTTCTCAGGAATGTCAGAGAGGATTTATTTTAATGTGCTTTTATTACATCTTAAATTTTTTCAAACACATAGTGACTGTGTCTAAATGTTAGCAATTGGATAATGATTCTAGTATTCATATTAGTGAATATACTATCAGACAGGTAATCAACCACAATGATGGAAATGTTTTTTCTTATTCGAAAAATCTCGAAGGTTCCTGCCCTTTTTTGATGTCTCAAAAAAGATGAGCTGGGCTTCAACACATTTAATCAACAACCTTAATTCATCTGTTGCTATGTGAGTCACGGACTTGCTGGTTTGTAATCATGATGGCAGCCAAAACAGTTTTGGTACAGTTAGGCAAAAACTTTTTTTTCAGCTAAGGTAGTGAGAATGCTGAGATGTGAAAGAGGATCTTTGGAATCAAGGATCGTGCTGGTCCTAAAGCCTTTGGTCTGCGTGGCTGTAGCTGCTGCGAGTGGAAGGTAAATGTGAGCGTTTCCCGATACAGTCATTAGAGCCCCATTTAAAGCCCTGATAGCATCTCACAGCCATTACCCCATCCCAGAATCAGCGACAGGAACTGTGTACTGCCTGACTTTTACAAACAGAAAGAAGCCAAACTCAGAGGAAGTACACAGGAGAAAAGTTTAAAAAAAAAAAAAAAAAAAAAAAAGCTAATGTAAAACGAAAGTTATTCTACAACACTAACTTTCTCCACATATAGTTCAATTTATCCTTCCTTCTGCGTCACACAACGCCTCACCTTTCAAACCCATAGTCAAAACAGCACAAGGCCACAATGTGTTTGCTTCATCTGCCATGGGACTTGGATACAATACAGGCTGGAAACCAGAGCTGTGAAACCAGAATATCTGCAGAGTCGATTTCCCCTGATCACGTCAGCTTTTGAGAAAACAGCTGGGCTCATTGATACAGCACTTTTGATAAGGTCTTTGTATGAGAGGGCAGACAGCGCTAAGATGCATAGGATACATGAGCTCTAAAAGAGTCTGGGTACGGTCACCATGTAAGAGTTTGTGTGTGTGTGTGTGTGTGTGTGTGTGTGTGTGTGTGTGTGTGTGTGTGTGTGTGTGTCAGTGTGCAGCTGACCTCACACACAGTCAGCCTCTTGTTGTGTAAGGGTCGGGAAAAGTACGCAGACTCCCCTTCCTGCTAATATCAGCCTGCTGTAACCTCAGCCCTGCACAATAAATTCGACTGAAACGGTAGTTGATATCTGGAGCGCAATCTGGAGGATCTATGAGCTCTGACTGGGTTGCCACAAACTCAAGAACTGGGTTAAATAATTGAGCTGCACAACGAGAAGTAACACAAGACTGGTTTCACAGAAGGTGGAGTAACAGATTTAGTGGGGGAAAGAGAGGATAGCAGGTCAGACTCAGCTAACAACAACAGTATTTTTTAACAGAAGCTGCTGATGGCGCTCCAGTTCCTGGTCCCCTAGCCCTTAAAAACACTTTTAGTTGTCAATCTTTTAGACTAAACCAAAGTCGTTGTACATGCCTGCACTTAAAATTTCTAGTGCACCTTACGCAAGTGTTACAAAATCCAATTAGTGGTGTTGGAGGAACATAATTTTCACTCAATTTACATTTCAGAGTTTGCGGTCATTACGCAAAATCTTATGCAGCTGTGGGGATTTAAGTCAACTTCTTACAGTTGGAAGGAGGCTGGGAAGGCAAAAAGCACATTACAGTCTGCACCAAGCAACCGAATATAGAAAACAAATGTGCGATGGAGACGCTGCAGATTTAACAGACTGTTTTTGTACAGCTGCGGTCGAGGAGACTCCTTTATAATCGTAGTCGACCACATAACGCCTGATAAAAAGCCCAGGCTTGCTCCTTCCAGTTTGTGTACATCAGTTGCACTTGCTCCTTACAATTCATCTTTCCATTGTACTCATTCCATTCGTGTACCTGTGCTGGTCTCCGTGACCCCAGGATTGGCCTGCTGAGGGCTCAGGTGTTCCCGCACCATCTTTTGCAGCGAGCGCATAAACACTGAGATGAGGCGGTCGATGTAACTGGCGTTGTAACTGCAGGCCGACTTGAGGATCATCAAAGTTCCTGGAGCAGAGCGGAATGTGGAGGAGGTGGAAAAGAGGAGGAAATGGTAAATACAACAATCTGAAAGGAGACCTAAAACCGCTTTTCGGACAAACATACACTCTCTTGCAGTCAGGCATGTTTTCAGCCACACGGCACCAGAATTTCAGGAATCTAAGCAAAGTTTCACGCCATAAAAATGTCACATTGATACAAGTGTGTATAAGTAATGTCAATGCAACAATGCAGCACTCAGGAGAGGAGAAAAATATTAAAATGTCACCACCTGGCCAGGCAGATGCATCACATCAGTGCTCCTCTCTGCCACAGCAGGATCCCACAGGCTTTTTATTGACTACTGCTGCCATTTTGGGAAACTGTATCAAATAGCGTTACCTTTAGACAGCTCTCCAATAGCCATTTGTCACCTTGTAGGCCCTTTACTTGGAAAGCTATATTTCATCATAGTTGATTAAAAAAAACAAAACATTGCATTTTTGGTATATAATGAGAATTTCGTCTTATGCATTAAATATGAACTTTTCCCATAAATACTCTTGGACATCTGGGTAATGTTCATGCAGGGAGGGTGGCCGAAAGCTACAATCCTTCCCCTGACGACCTTTCCCAAACTGTTGGACTGTGGCCTCTGTTTAAACAGACCAGATGTTAGCCTGAGCAGCAGAGCCCATCGGCTTGCATTTTTAACAACCCACTTGCTGCCTAAACTGCTGAAAGGGACTGAGAGGTGGCTCGGTTTTGTAAAGGAAAGTGTGGGAGTGTGAAAAAAAATAATTTAAGAATTATAACAAAGACAGATTAACAGAGCATTGGGGGGGGCGGGGGGGGCAGATAGAATAAATGAGTTTAAAAAAGTGAAAGCTGGAGAGCTCAACATCTTACCGAAGAGCTGTGTGGGGTTAGTGTTGCTTGTGGCTTTTTCATAATTGGTGAGTCCCTCGTATATGACCTTGCCCACTGCAGCATACAGACACTCCAGCTCCTCATATTTCGATGCCACTGTTGATGTGCCTGGAGGGGAGGAGAATAATGTGTTTATGTCAAACAAACAAAAAAATGCCTAAGCCCATGTCTCGCTTTTAACACATGGCAACTGAAACCTTTTACCAAAATGCGGGCGTAGATCAGCTAACAGCACAGATATTTTGACATTTCCTTGATGACCACAAAGCAAAGAGACAGACGACATACTAGGCTCTGTGGGGAAGATGCTCATAAGGCGAGAAAGAAGGGAGTGGACCGCCCGCAGGACTTTGGTGTTTCCGCAGGTCATGCAGGCGGCAATGCCTCGCTGGAGAGGCTTGAAGTGGGCCAGGATGGCAGGAGACTGCAGCACCGTCAGCAAGAAGCAGAGAATCTCCAGCCCCGTGCAGATGTTGGAGATATTAGCTTGTGCCGGCTGTTCCTGAGGTGCAACAAGACAGGCAGTGGAGTGAAAACAATCACGAGGAAGTGCACACACGCAGCAATGTAGGCTGGCAAAATTAATTGTTTAATTGTCTTTAGTAATTTTGTTTTGACATATAATATGAAAATGTATGATAATGGATGTAATAATATCGCAAAATAACGGGAATTTTTCTTTTGAGCCATTGCTGTACAATCAAGAACAAAACAGGAAAAAGTAATAAGAAACAAAGTCTGCACACAGAGACATTTCTTCGACAAAAAAAACCAAAAAAAAAAAAAAANAAAAAAAAAAAAAAAACAGGGCAATATGATCACCACTAAACCAAAGATCAATGGCTAACACTGTGTCCCAATTTTGTCTAAATTGCAATCAAAGTTTACAATGACAGCAGGACCAATAGGATAATCTGGAACAGATCTGTGGCACTAATCTGGGCTAATGAACAAGGTGACTCTCGTGATAAGGCCCCGGTAGATATTAGCCTGATATTGATTTGGCACTGTATTAACACAATGGAACCTATTCTCTGCAGCCATGCAGATAGGACATATGTCTGAGCATGTAGACACGCGCGTGTGTGTGTGTTATCTTTGTGTGTCCCGCTCAAGACACTCCTAATTCTTAATCACTGCTGCGCCATACAAAGAGATGATAAAAGGTAATCTGACTGAGAGCATTGTTCATTAGTCTGAATGAGACAGCTGGGCAGGCAGTGCAGGCTCCCACGGGAAATATGGAGACCTACACAGCACCTTGTTTGTCAGACCATCCCCATGGGATCTGGAGAGGTTGGTTAGGTTTAGGTTTGTGGGTGTGTGTGTGTGTGTGTGTGTGTGTAGGCAAGAAAAAAAGGCACAGCCGATGCAGCGATCCCAGAAGAGAACAAGGGAAGTGCGTGACAATTACCGGCATGCGGTGATAACCTTGCCTGAGCAGTGGCGGTGAATCAGACCAGAGAGATGAGCAGAGGAAGAGAGGAGCAGAGGGCAAAATATATATATATATATATATATAAAGAAGAGAGGCTGCGATAAGAGGATGAAAAGAAAAAAGAGAGAAGAGAGAAGCAAGTGGTGGCAAGACAGAGGAAAAGGCAAGAAGAGATGCAGAAAGGCGCAGCGTGGAGAAACACAAGGCAGGCCAGACTGGATAGACTTCTGTTATCTCACCACTGTCATTATTTTGTTATTATGGGTGTTGCTGCTTCACTTTGTGCGTTACTGATAACAGACAAAAGGCTGGGAAGTGTTGGAGCAAATACTAAGACAGACCTTAAGCAGGGCAAACAAAACTTCTTCAGTCTCTGACGCGCGTTGCCTGAGTTTGTGTTGCTTACTGCTTTGAGCCGTGACAATAACAAGTCTGACACTTTGAATTTAACTCGAACTTAAACACTGTTGACATACCCCTCCACAGACGGCTTGAAATAATCTGACATGCTCATTTAAATAAATGGATGTTTCTCCGGAAGGCACATGTGAATTGTGCAGCCTGAACAAGTAGCAAAAGTCGCCGTAACTGAACAAACAAAGATAAGACACCTACAGAAGCTCACTCATCAACAGAAAATCCAAGAAAAAAAAAAAAAATTCCTGTCTGGACTCTTGGAAACATAATGCACAAACAGAGCAATGACAGAGCTGACGATTTCACCAAAAACATAAGAAGAAACAAAAAAATAAAGATCTTGCCAAAGACTCACACTGTTTTTGCTTATTACTTTTGGCATTGTGTGTGACTGTGATGTGTGGCCATGTAACAAACAACATATCTTACCACCGTCATAAGCAGCTTGTCAAACCACTGCAGCTTGAGCTCGGCACGAGGCCACATGTCAGGCCTGAGGGCAGTCTTCATCAGGCTAACACATCGACGGGACAGCAACTCTCCCGGAGACCCGGCTATGTTGGTGCTGTCATTCACCTGAAAAGGAAAGGAGGAAGAGGGTGCATGTCATTATCACCACCATCATCATCATCGATGACGAGTGTTTAACAGGGTGAAAAATCGCACGGGGCAAAGGAGAGAGGAGGACTGTTGCCATGTACGGTAATTTCATTCGTGGGGCTAAAGCTGAATGGTGCATAGCGAGTAAGGAGAATGTCCTTCAGCCAGAAAGCCGAGTTCAAGACCTCATGTTGCCTGACTGTAAGACAATGAATCCCGACCAGCTTTACGTATGAATTTCTCTGACTAATCCTCATGTCCGGGATGAGCAAAAAAGAATATCTTTTCTAAGGGGCTCAATTAAATGACACAGCGTGCCGTTATAAAACTGGAATTCAAAGAACTGTGTTTCTACATACTCTGAGCAGCGAGTGATCCCTACAATTACACAAAAGGTTATATTCAACAGAAATGGTTGGATGAATAGTGAGAATGGAGTTTGTCCCAAAAACTGAAAGTAGGAAAAAGTGAAGGTAAATCTCAACAGTCTATTTCAGGCCTGAAACCAAGGTCATTGTTGCCATGAGATCACGGGACATCTGTGCGAGGACACACATAGATTGTATGTGTGTCTGTGTGTGTGCGCATGTGTGTACAGAGATGCGTTTAGGACAGCCACCAGGTGTGTCCTACCTTCACCGCTGAGGTTAGAATAGCTGTGTCCTACCTGGCAGGCGATATGGATGGCAGAACTTTACCTGGCATGCGTGTACGAGAGAGAGCGAGAGAGCAAGAGCGAGAGAGAGAGAAAAAGTGTGTGTATTACCTGGCATGCAATCCTGATGAGGAAGTTTACCACAGTGTCTGTGTGTTGTTTCTCTACAGGCTTGGTAAGCATGGTCTCTGTACCTGGCATGGACTGGGTGCGGCCAAAGACCTGAAAAAAACAAAAAACAAAAAACAAAAAAAAAACACTGTGATTACGGCACTGAAGTTTATTACAACATTTTATTTGTAGAAAGAATATATAGTAGAGACTCTGCTCCCTTTGTGATTTACATGAAGTAGAAAATGAAATTAATTTTGTCTTTACTGTCCTGTGTATCATGTTCCAAGAATTAGCTTATTTAGCAACATGAACCATGATGGATGTAATTATTTTTTGATGGATGACTACAACATTTTTAAAAAAAAGTATGTGAAAGAAATAGTTTTTCATGTAAGTAAGACATAAAGATTCAGTTCAATACAATAAAGTAGAGATTCTGACTGGCTTCATGATAACTGTGCTACAACTCTGCAGACGTATAGAGCCATCAGTTACAAGCAAATCTTTATGAAACCGCTACAAGTCAGACCTGTGCTGCTGCCTGTTCAAGCCACAAAAGGATTTTTTTAAGCAATAAAGTCAAAATTCTGCCTTACAATTCCCCAGTATTTGAACACTTAATGATACTGCTACGCTAACACCTGTCAGCTCTGAACCTATAGGCCTTATGATCAGGTGTAATCTAGACTTTACACGGTGTCCTCAACCAAAATAACCTATAAAGTTGTTTTCACATGCTTAATAGTGCTCCTCAAGACCAATAAACTGAATTTCATGTGTTAAATCGATAGAGTCTCCCTTTATGTGTCTGAGTAGGGTAAAATTCAGACATCTGAATGATGGAGCTCACCGCAGAGGCAGCTCCGGTTGCCGTGCGGAACCTCTTGACATCCTGTCCGGCAGCAGAGGCTTCCACAGACAGGCCTCTCTTCAAGGCCCCCCCGCTCGTCCCCTCACCACCACCAGCCCCGACATCAGCCTCCGCTTCCGGCTGCAGCGTTCGAAGCGATAGACAGGAGAGATAAAGACGTGGGTGCAAAAGAAAAAGAAAGATTTTAGTCCATCAGAAGTGGAATTATTAGTCTGCATTATTAGTCTGAAACATAATGGGAGTGTATGTTGTTGAGGTCAGTGGCCATCTCCTACAAGATCACAAGTATAATATACAGGAAAATATTTCTAATTTCAGTCATACATTTTGTGTGTGTGTGTTCTACCTGTTGGTCTTTGATCCTCTGCAACTCCCACTTGATGACCACCTCAGCCAGATCTACAGCCAATTTCCTTTGTTCTATGGTCACACTGGGAGTGAAGCCCAGACGCTGCATCGCACTGATCATATGCTGCACCAGATGGTGGCGTACTGGGTAGTAAACCTGGAGAAAACCACATTAGATCACGTTAAAATAATCATATGCAAAAAATTTCATGTAAGTAAATGCAAAGCAGTGGTTCAACATTATCCTGTTCATGTCAGGTATCAGATGGAACTGCTGCATTTTATAGTTTTTAAGAAGCCATCCTTCACACCAAATACATTAAAATCGAGATGATGAGAAGGTTACAGATTCAAATTTTTGTACGAATCCTCAGCAGTGATTCCAGCACGGCATTATCAGATTATCAATAAAATAAAATTCAGGCTGAGAAGAGTGAGGAAAGTGAATCAAACGCAACCAGACTGAGTTTTCTTTGAAAAAGTGATTTTTTTTTTTTTTTTNATTTTTTTTTTTTTTTTACTACACTGTCAGGACTTTGTTCTACAATCTGGGCTGATAACACGTTCTAAGACCAACAGGGAGAGCAATCACTTTCAGACACTGAATCAGAAGAGGCATGTCACATTCTGAAGTCATACTTAGTCTCAAGGACATGATGACACGCACTCAGCCCCAAGCATTCACACTCTCAAGCGTCACACTTGAGAGTCACTTAGCTTCATCACAAACTAAACACACACATACACACATACGGGCAGAAGCACGAGAGATGAGATGTCTATCTGAGTGCTGCTGCCAGTGTCAAAGAATATTAAAGCTTCTCACTCTGAGGGTAATTACAGTTGATAGAGCAGGACTTCACAGCCCCTTAATGACAGCACAGCTAAGCCCTGTCCATCACATATACACACAAACACACATTCACACAGTCTCTATTTCTTTATTAAACACACATGCAAGCACATGCACACACGCACACAGTCTCTCATCTGTCTGTCATTATCTCCTCCCCAGTGTAATTATGCTGATGTGATTACATTAGATTAGTCATCTTGGCCCAGTGAGAGCAGCCTGTCAGCGAGATCGAGAGGGAAGCTGAGGAAAATGTCAGTCTTCTGTTAAGAGACCGTCTCTCTGAAGCTGACGGCAAGCGAGAAGGCAGAACCCGCCGCAAATAATAGCGAGAAATCCTTTGCTGGTGTTATAACTCTGCTGCTCATTGGTGTGAGATGTGTGAGTAAGGGGTCTGCTGGGGTCTCAGTTAGTCTGTAAAAAAATAGGTTCTCACTCTTTGCCCCTTTGTCTGCCTTGTCGTCGCCCCAGCCTCACTGGTGGTGACGGCAACGACTAATGGCTGTGCCTTTACATGCAATCAATACTGAAGATTTGAAATTAAGTTTCTGTCTTTGTGTAAATCTTGTCTGTATCGAGGAGACTTTTCTGTGCTATGTAAGCCACCTGCATGTGTGGTAATTTTAGCCCAGTAGCCCAGTTAGTAACAGACTCATAAGCCCATATGGTAGAACTGTTCATTCTTTATGTTCACCAGCTATTCTCAACATAGTTACATGATCATATGGAAAGAGGCGCTAATAATAACTGGTGCTCTGCCAAGCTGTATAGTGGAAGAGTTTACCAGTTTGGCTGTATTTGATTCTCTCCTGTGGTCTTGCAATAAAATCATTTGACAATTCTCTGGGTTTCAAACCCTCTTTTGAGTCTTGCGATTACTTGGGAAAACAGGAAGAAAATTTTATTCTCCACTACACTGACTGAAAATGTAGATCTGAGCTATCTACCGGATGAACTCTAGTGTAGGCACAAGATGACAGTAAACATGCCCAAAATGTCAGGTTTTATGGATATGAGGTGCGATCATCCAATAGTAAGCAATTACTGGTGTTTGGAATGGTTTAGTGTGTTCCAAAGTCCGACGCACACACCAGAACGTCAGTTACAGCGCAGCATGCAGTTAACTTAATACTGACTATCATTAAGTAACACCAACCCACTCTAATGTGCATGTGTGTGTTGTTTCAGGTTTCCTCACCCTGAAGTGCTGCACTATGAGATGCAGTATGTGGACCAGCTGTGGAACAGTGTGCCCCTCCTCCACAATGATTTTGCGAGTCCAGTGGGTCAACATCTGGTGGCCGTCTTCCATGCGGGCGGGAACGGCAGGGGTCAGGATGGCCATGGCCTGGCGGACAATGGCCCTGGCCTCCATGGTGTGAGCCTTCAACAGACTGTGGAAGACCTGCACAGTTTCCACGCACATTTAATGGGCTCACATCTCAGTCCACAATGTCATTTAAACATTCATTTCTGTCAGCTGTTAAATCCGTTCTCCTTCCTGTATTTTCAAACCAGTTTCCTTTATCACGTCGTCTGCCTCCTTACCTGCAGGACGATCTTCTTGTGAATGGCAAACTTTGCGATGATGTGGGCGAGGAGGAGGTGACCGCTGTATTTGCACGCAGGGTCCACACAGGCTTTCGGCAGAAGGCACGGCCAAGCAAAGGTCATGAAGCGCCGAAGTTTGCTGTTGCGCGACTTGTTGTTGTCGTGAATGTGGTGCGACGCGTGCTCCACCAGCAAGGTGGAGAACTGCAGCAGGCAGATCCGCATCGAGTCCAGCAAGTCAGCCTGCTTCTCTGGGTCCAGGACCTTAGCCAGGAACAGGGAAGATGGAGGGTTAAACTGTGTGGTGTTAATGAGATAATACCTCATGTTTTATTGCCCAATAAAACAAAACGACTGCGACATGTGAGACAGCGCTGGTGATGAGAAACAGAGGATCACCATTTTTTTTGCCAGTTGGCAGTTTTTTGGCTTCAAAACTCTTCTAGCTACAATTAACTATCTTACTTTGCTGTATTACGAAAATACAAGTTAGGCATTTCTCACAATCAAAATTATTTTCCTCGAGAGTATGAGGGGGTTGGAGTTGACGACCTTTTGCTGCTGCTGTAGTACTTTTGAGTTGCCAACAGAGGTCAACAGAAGACTTAGATTACTTAATGCACGTTATGCATAAAAAAATCAAGAGGAAAAACATTTAATTAATAAAAAAAGAAAGTGTTTAAATGTTCTTTTTTACAATGCAATTCTGAATACTGTATTACATTTAAAAGACAAACCAATCCACATTTTACAAAGGCTGAAAAAAAAAAAAAAAAAAAAAAAAAAAAAGAGAGCCTCCCATTTAAAATGCCAATCGCCATATGACTTCCCTGGAAAAGAGTTAGAGAGGAGAGGAGACAGAGAGGAGGGAGGGGGTGCTGAAGGAGGAAATTCGTTTTAACCCGACCATAGAGGAGCCATTAGCAGCAATTAGGACTGGTGTTAGTCAGTGATGAGATCTGGCACCACACAAACAAACACGCTGACCTTTCTCATGGTCGCACCGTGACATTTACACCAGGCATTATAGTCTGGCCTGATGAACGAAACATGTGATGGAAGCGGGATGAAAGCAGAAGAGGAAAAAAAAAAGATGAATGGGAGAGACAAGGAGAGATGACTGCAACAGAAAGAAGGATAGGATGGAATGCGAGCAATAAACCGGTAAAAGGGCCTTGAGGATCCAGATCGCACCGAGTGGGTTGCAGTTGATGAACTGTGAGAATATGGAAAGATGTGGGACTGATAAGATATTATGAGAGGAAATGCAGCAGATAATGAAATCGGAGCACTGGAGAGACAAAGCTGTTGAGTAATGAGCAAAATGATTGACGGGAGGTGGGAGTGGCTGCGTGTGAAAAACCAAATAATAAGCAGGTGTACCTTAGTGATGAAGACGCTGGTGATGCTCTCAGGATTGTCTCCCTCAGGGTTGGGGGGTCCAAGCAGCTGCTCACCTTCTCCCTTCTCAAAGCTGTACAGGAAGGCAGGATTCAGGATGTGTTGCAGCACCTTAAAACCAGAAATGAGACACACCATAAAAGACCATACCACCCATTTTGCATGTTTGAGCTTAATATATTCAATTTTCATACATGTTACGTTACTGACAATCATTTCCCAAAGGATAAAACCGTATTTCAGCTTTCCTGATATTTTGCAAAATCTCTTAATCTTTCAAAATCAAAATATTCAAGCGATAACCCACCTTAAAAATCGATATTTCGCCTGCTAATAGTTACGCAGCCTTATGAAGTCTCAGTTGTTTAAATTTTTCCATAAACTTAGGTCTTCTTTCTGGACTATTTTCCCTGATGGAGACATCCATTCACTCTGTGCTTTTTATTGCGCTTAAACACTAAAATTACGAAACTTCAAAAAAACCTGAATACATGTCTTGTTCGCGATGATGCCAAGAACGTTTCAAGTATCAACAAGTTGATTTTAATAGCGTACCAGAATGAACTGAAACCAATGGCAGTCTGGAAGGTAGGAAAAACAGTTTTAATTCACAGTTCCAGTAGTATGGTTTGAGAAATGATTATCAGTAACCTTACATGTTTGAAAATTGAATATATTAGGCTCAAACATACAAAGTGAATGGTTTGCAGACAATAAGAAGTCCTTGAGAATCAGGAAGGATACTCAGAGGTAGCACATGTACAGTTTAGTGTGAGGATCTCCAAACATTTGCCCTAAAGTTCCAGAAATATGCAGACTTCATTCAGCCGGGTTTTCAAAAAGTTACAACTTCAAGTAGACAAGAGGAAGTAATCAGTGAAGTCACTGGGTATCTGAATGCTGAACGAGTGAAAACCTGCAGAGTTTCAGCCATTAGTGGCACATTATGATGATGCAAGAGTAGTCAATGCCAAAACCCAAGAGTCAGAACAACACTCCACAACTCCTCTGCAGATTTATGGAGAGGAGAACGTGTGTTGCGTTAAATTGTGTTGCGTTAGATTAAAATAATAGCAAAGAAAAACATTTTCCACTCTGAGATAATACCAAATAATCTAAAATACTATATTAATACATAAACATCAGCAACAAAAAAAATCTAAAGAAAAAGCAGAGCAAACTATCTCTGGGAAAAGGTTTGTTATGCTTCATGACTGCATCCTGAAACACTGTTACCAAGGAGCTATGAACAACGACAAAGGCTTGATTAGATGGTAAAAACCTGAATAATCCAAATCACAATACAGCTAATGACTGCATTCATTAGAAAAGCTGCTATCTGTTAATGAAACTCCTCAATCAATCCATCATGGGGGAGGACGGGGGCATCGCTCAGCGGAGAAGAAGCTGTGGTGGCATATGTTCCAGCTCCTCCTTTAGCACATTATCCACACACACACACTCTGCACAGCATATTCTCTCTCTCTCTCTTATACACACACACACACACACACACACAGAAGCATNGCACAGCATATTCTCTCTCTCTCTCTTATACACACACACACACACACACACACAGAAGCATTCACACTGCAAAATGAAGACATAAAGCCAATGAATGAAACACTGGTCTGTTCTTTAGCCTCATCTATTCCTATTAATTCCGAGCGTCTCTGACATCAATCACTGCGAGATCACAAAGCATTTCTGTAGTGCTGTTAAATGATTGGTTTGCTTCTGCAGGATGTGCGTGCAAACACACACACAATACCTCTAGGCTAGCAGTCTAGATCTAATTCAGCAGGTGTGTCTTAATTATCTTAAATCCCATTTCCATAGCATTAAAAGAGTAAATGTGCTGCAGTGATGCTACCGTTTTTCTTAACCAACCAAGCAGGACCGTGTGAGGCCCAGAATAAAACTCATACACACCATACAGTCAGAGGTGTGTAGCAACGCATTCCAATTACTCTTACATTTACTTAAGTAACCTTTTTCACAAAATTGTACTTTACTGAGTAATTTTACTGCAGGATACTTTTAACTTTTACTTGAGTATATTGAGTATAGGAAAAAAATATACTTTTACTCAGTTACATTTGGTCAACTCTTTGCATTACTTCTGATTTCACCTATTTGAAATTAGCACACGTTCAGTTTTTCCTGTCTGCTTCAGCTTCGAAGTAGCCACACTCCCATCCTCCGTTTCCATGGTTTCACCCGGAGCAGAACAGTCATGGCAGAATGGCAGAATCAACAGCAGGAGGTTTAGAAGAGGCACATCCCTGACCATTCAAACGCTGTTTTCTTTTCAATCTACCAAAACCAACAGCTACATAATGCGTTGCGTCTTTGTCTCACTAAAAATATGACATTTCAACATTTCAGCTTCTAATAACTTGAGAACTTGGGGAAACATGTGGTGGTAAGCTGCTACGTTAACTACTTAACTAGCTGCTGCTGCTAATGCTAACTGAAGTTTTCCTGTTCTATTTTGAGTAAATTCATGAAGCTAACCTAGCTAACTGTCTTGGGGCCAGGCCAGAATCGTCATGCTTTGGTATGTAGTAAATATATGATTTATTACTGTCTACTATTTCTTTATATGATATGATTTGGATTGTATTAGAAGCTACGTATGGCTACTCTGCATTTTTTTTTCCCTCAGACGAGCACTTTATAGCTTGTTGGTTATTCTAAAGAATAAGCTTGATCAAAGTCACTCACTACTCAAGTAATCTTTTTAATAGATACTTTCCTACTGTAAGTAATTATTTTGGTGACTACTCTTACTTATACTTGAGTCAGTATTATCATAAAGTAACAATACTTTTANTAATTATTTTGGTGACTACTCTTACTTATACTTGAGTCAGTATTATCATAAAGTAACAATACTTTTATTTGAGTACAGTTTCTGGCTACTCCACCCACCTCTGTGTACAGTTGTACAGACCATTAAAATTTGCCTTTATAGGGAGGCTAACTGATGAGGAACAATATAAAGATATATACTGTACATACAGTGGGGTCCAAAAGTCTGAGACCACATAGAAAATCTGTGATGTTTTCCACGTAAATGTGGAAATAATCAGAAAGTCTGACATCACAAGAAGCTCTTTGGAACATTGTCACATCATGCTGGGATAACTTGGCCCATCAGGTTTTGCACAAACTTGTGGAGACCAGGCCAGCTGGAGTGATGCTGTCATTAAAGCAAAATACCAATACTACCAATACTAAGATATTCTGAAATTCATGGACATTTTTTAAAGATTTAACTTTTCACTCAAATTGTTAAGACAATATTATCATTTGTAATGAAAAATCTTGTATTAAATTCAAAAAGAATACAAAATAGAAGTATTTTCACAGTGGTCTCAGACTCTTGGACCCCACTGTGTATAAATACGAATAACTTTTTTTTTTCCAGGTCTGGTTATACTTTTGCAAAATGATGAAAATTGTAAATATGCTGTATTGATCATGATCATAAACCACATGCGGAGTGGTAATATGAACTAAAAATGAATATACGACATTTTTTCTCATTGTCCATCCTTGTAGTCTAACTAGGTGCACACACACATACACAAACACACACTAACACACACACACACCCCCGCTGGTTTTACAGGAAATTGCCTCTGCTTGTAGCTCTAGTTCACACAAAACAATTCATTGTTTCAACCAAACACCACAGTTTGATTTGATTCCCTGTGAGGAAATTATACCAGCACAGCATGCAGATCCGTTTGATGCCGCTGAAATTTCTACTTGCCATCTACCTTTGTTCTGTCATGTTGGTTATAAAAAAAACAAGTCTGTTAGATCATTAAACAGATGTTCTGTGCTTCGTAAATTTCATAGGCTTGTTTGTTTGCTTGTCTGCTTGAAATCTATTCTGCAGTTACACGAGTAGTCAAANAAAAAAAAAAAAAAAAAAAAAAAGCACAAAATCAGTTTTCTTAAAGTACTGTTTGGATCAAACAAAAGAAGCAATACAAAAGCAGCATGGAGATCACAGATGATTCACTGCTGCTGTTCCAAACACACACGTACTGTACACACACACTTTCTTCAGTTACACTTTAAATGTAAGAAAGAGGGAGAACTTAACTCTTTTAAAGTAAATACTTCACGTGTTAAGTCTGAAGTGAAATATTCTCCCAGACTGCTATGATGACACCCAGGAACCTGAGACATAAGCATTCTCACACTCAGGAACACACTTCCCTGTGGTACTAACTTCCCAGGTAAATGTTAAATCAATTATTTAAATGTCAGTGAAAGTAACACACACACTATCACACTCGCTCATGACTTATGCATCAATAAACTCAAAACATATTCGAATACATATTGCCTCTCTCTCTCTCTCGTATTTGCTGTACACCAGAGGAAGACAATTACGGCAGAAACAACAATATAAGCAGAAGTCGGTTGGAGGCTGAGCGATAGGGAGGCTTTGTTGGCTGAGAGACAAAACTCTGCTTTTCTAAAAACTCAAACAGCATTTCAACCAGGAGAGATGGAGTGCAGCAAGTTGACTGAATACTCCAACCTATCTTACTCATTCTGTAGTTTTTGTTGTCAGTATTATTTTTTTTTCCAGTCCATACGCTGCTACAGCAAGGCAAACCAAACAAGCGAAATGAGTGAAAATAGCTAAGTGGAGTTAGAAGCGTAATTGACAACATTTCCCTGAATTTGGGGATACAAATGCACCTTGGTATTTGTGCAAACGAGTGCACGTGTAGAAGTGTGTGTTCTTATCACACAGCCATTTGGTTGTGTGCTATAGCCTGCCGGGGCAGGCTTCCCCTAGCAGCTCCTCTGCGCCAGGTTATGCACCTGTTACGGCTGTGCAGTGTGTGCATGAGCGTAATTAAAAAGCAGCCTAACTGAATGTAAAGCTTGCAGCAGGTCAGGCAGAGAGGATAGAGGCATTCATCTGTGAGCCTCTGAGGACCTGGAACCAGGCGAGATGACCTTCCTGACTATATCGAAGAACTTTTGGTCCAAAACACACCAACCGTAAAAAACGACACAGATCAGGTACCTAAGTGTCTGCATTTCCCAAACTGACAAAGCAAAGTAAGTAAAGCTGTTAATATTGATGCTTCGAGGATGTACATATGGTATGGTTTTTAATGCATAGTTACGTTCTTTCATGCAAGCTACCTCTTAAACTGAACTTCTCCCATTTTATGATTTTTAATGGATCCTCTTCCTGAGTGTAACTGCTATATTTGCATAATGCTGGTACTGAAAGTAGTAGCTGTCATGTTAAAAATAAAGCTACATTTTGGCTACATGGTTGGTATGAGAGGGAATCTCTCTTTGAATTGCCTGGTTTCTTCCATTTTCTTTATATAATAAGGTTTTTAGGGAGTTTTTCCTCATCTTCTAAGGTCATACATAATAATCGTTGAGCGTTGCGCTGATCTGGGTGTTCCATTATAGTGTATAGGGAGCTGAGTGGTGACTCTTAATGACATGTCATGCCACATTGGTGCTGCGTAGCGTTGGATTCTTCGTTTCGACAAAGTTCAACTAATTCAACTTTGACCTTTCCGACGCTGTCCTTTCCAATGCGCAACCTATCAGAGAACAGCTGTATGTCACGTAAGCAGAAGCGACACAGCGATGGAGGAGAAGCTCATAACCTGTGTAGAGCAGTTTAGAATGGTGACTCAACATTTGCTGTTTTTTCACTTTTCTTCTCCGAATGAAAAGAAAAGCCAGAGCCTTCTTTGTTGAGATGTCCATGTCGCTACCCAATTTGACCCGGAAACCCGATTTTGACCACGAATATGCAAAGATCATCCATGGTAACCATCAGCATGTCATTAGCAACGAGCGCTTCCTATCAGCGCTTGGTTGAGCGACACTGCTCAGACTCCGCTCATGAACAAGCAGAGCGCTGGATGCTGAGCTCAGTGGCAACGCTCAATGCTTAGCATGTAAAACCGTCCTTAGAGAGCTTGGACAGGTCAGGAATTGCTAATGCGTGGGTCTGCAAAGCTCTTTGAGACGTTGGTTGAGATACTGGGCTATACAAATAACTTGACTTGACTAAGCATGTTTATTCTACCAGCAAGGCAGGTAACCAATGATCATTTGAACATTAATCACAAAAGCTGGTTGGTAAAGTTGCGAAAGATGCTGAGAAAGTTGTGGTCGCAGAAGCGTGCAGTCATTAAGTGACAACTCCCGCTTTGATTGCCTCCAAACTTACCTTGGCTTTAAGCTCGTCATTAAAGTGTGGGTCATTGAACTCGACGAAGCGGAAGAACAGGGCCCGCTTCTGGGCGATGGAGTAGTTCTTCGGAATCTCCTCCTCCATGTACTCCTTCAGGAATGTCATGTTGCATAGGAAGCGACCCGTAAATGCGCGTAGCAGCTGGAATAGCAGCTCAATCTCCGAGTAATTTCGCCTTGTGAAGAGAGAATGGGGTCAATAGTTCAGCGCACTGACAGGAAGGCAAATGTCCAACGGTGACATATAGAAAAAGAAAACTTTACACCATAACTTTGAAGTAGAAATAGTGTTAGACAATAAAGTGGTCACAGAGAGTTAATTAAGCGTTGGTTTATCAAAAAAAAAAAAAAAANAAAAAAAAAAAAAAAAAAGGGTTGACTGATAATGTTTCTCAATCGCTTACTAGCATACATTTTTTTTAAGCTATCCAGGACATCAACTGGGCCATATTTGGTCAGAACAATTCTGTCTCATGTTCAGCTACCGCATCTTCATTACAACTTAGTTACATGTGCATACTTGCAATAGCTGAGCAGGCAGAAGGCCAGCAGCTTGGGCTCCTTCCAGTTGGTGGCAGCCATGTTGTCTTTGCGATGTCTCTCTTGAAAGGCCTCACTGACCCAGACTTTCCTCAGCTGGCTCACCAAGGAGTGCTGCCCTGCCAGCCAGCCCTCATCATTCTTCACGATGATGCTGATGATCTGAGCACAGAGGATAAACTAAGGTTAAGGGCTAAAATATGGAAATAGTGAGGGGTTTGGCAGCACTCCAACAGGATAAAGTACCACTGTCACATAGTATCCGCACCACTGTTTGTGTGGGACTGTGTGTAAACAACATGCATCTTGCATTGTAATGAAGAAAGTGTTTACCTTGACAGCCTGAAACTGCAGGTCCAGTCTGGCTGTGGTGGTGGAGGGAGACCCGGGTCGGACAGTGGCTGCAGTACCAGCAGGGGCCAGCAGGGGGACAAATCGGCTGGAGTTAGAAGCCAGCACGTNAGTGGCTGCAGTACCAGCAGGGGCCAGCAGGGGGACAAATCGGCTGGAGTTAGAAGCCAGCACGTCTCTTAGAGGCTTGGCATCTTTATGCTTCAAAAAACTCTGCATATAAACACGTGCATAACACAATTATATGAGGCTAGTGTTTCATATTAATAAATCTAGATCAACTACTGTAATATTACAAATAGAAAAAGAAAAAAAAATCAAATGACCCTGAAAATGGAGAATTTGTACTAGGAGTGATCCATTTCCATTTGGTTTAAACAAGACCTCTAAGCTTCAAAATGCCCAATATATCACTGATTATGGCTAACTGCAGTAGCATCAGAAATGTAAAAAGCTGGTTTAATGTCAAATGTGTCTCTGAAAAGACTAAAGGGATTGCTGCTTAGAGCTCTCCATGTCTGACCATGAACATGCGGCTCCACTGGGGGTCATTCAGTGTGGCCTCCATCATGAAAAGCTCCACCGTCTGAGATGGGTGACGTGTCAGGAACTTGATCAAAGGCTCTCTGAATGGACTGCCGGCCTGATGCAGGAGGAAGAGTTGTCAAAAGCGGCATGGGAGGAGAAGGAAGAAAGCAAAGGAATAAAGATGAAAAGGGAAGCAAGATGATGATTTATTTAAGGAAATCAGACTCAAATTC
The DNA here is from genome assembly GCA_014773175.1 of Lucifuga dentata. Taxonomy (NCBI): domain Eukaryota; kingdom Metazoa; phylum Chordata; class Actinopteri; order Ophidiiformes; family Bythitidae; genus Lucifuga; species Lucifuga dentata. Next base: position 21,131 of record VXCM01003061.1, on the reverse strand, counting down.
TATCACTTGTAAGAGCTGAGCTAAACAGCAGCATTCACACAGATATGAATTCTCACAGCTTAACAATTTTAAAAAAAAAATCTTATTTAAACTTTCAGGGTCCTTTAAACCTATGGTTATTTTCAACCTTAAAGGATCATACCGGCCATTTTGCGTGTTTGAACCTAAATTTATTCAATTTTCATACATGTAACATTACTGACAACCATTTCCCAAAGGGTAAAACCATATTTCAGCTTTCCTGATATTTTGCAAAATCTCTTAATCTTTCAAAATCAAATAGTCAAGCGATGCACCCACCTTAAAAATCGATATTTCTCCTGCTAATAGTTACGCAGCCTTATGAAGCCACAGTCATTTAAATTTTTCCATAAACGCAGGTCTTCTTTTAGAAATATATTTCCTGGTGGAGACATACGTTCACTCCACACTTTTTATTGCACTTAAACACTAAAATTACAAAACTTCAACAAAAAAAAAACAAAAAACCCCGAATATATGTCCTGTTGCCGATGATGGATTACCTATCCCAAGAACGTTTCAAGTATCAACAAGTTGATTTTAATAGCAGAATGAACTGAAACCAATGGTGGTCTGGAAGGTAGGAAAAACATTTTTAATTCACTGTTCCAGTAGTATGCTTTGGGAAATGATTGTCAGTAACGTTACGTGTATGAAAATTGATTATATTAAACTCAAACATGCAAAATGGCTAGTCTGGTCTGAAATGGTGGTTAAAATTTAATTATATGCTAACATAAATATCTTGTGACCAATAAATGTCTAGAAAGCGTCCTCAAAAATCACCTCTTGACAGTCCATGCAATCTCAGTCCAAATTAAGAGACACTGGTTACCTCGATGAGCATGGCCCTCTCTGTCTTCATGACCACCTCCAGCAGCGGTTTGACCAGAGTTTGAGGTGCAGCTGGGATCAGGTGGAAAAGGTTAATGATGGCGGAACAGATCTTCATTTCCTGCAGGCGGAGTCAGAATAAGAGAGAGAAGGGGAAAAAGTAAGCAGATTAAAGTCTGGAAAAGACGACGGCATTAGACATGAACATATTTTCTGACAGAATGGGTGTTGATGGAGAGCCGCCGTGGGAAGACAAGGATGAATCTCTCTTCTCTTGTGTTAAACTAGTGAAAATACAATCTAAGCTCATTAAATAGGTCACACGTGTACACTGGCATGAACTCCTAGATTATAACGCACAGGGTATAAACAAATAAAGGACAGTATGCAAGACATTTGTCATAAATCTAATATAATCAATATTTTAAAATTGAAAAAGACGTCAAAAAAAAGGGGGAGAATTGGACATTTTTTAACAGTCAAAATGTGATATTAGAGCGAGGCTGAGATGACAGTTAAGTTTCTGATGACAACCACGAACACACAGACACAGAAATACAAACCCACCATCACGACTACCACAACATTAGGTCAATGCACTAACACGACACTGGGTTCAGCTAAGTTTAAATCACTGACAAAGAGTCACCAACAGAGGGCGCAACACCAGGCCACATCTCACCTCTACACCCTCCAACGCAGGCTGTGCCAGAATGGGAGACAATGATCAGAGTCAGCATAGCAGTGTGTGTGTGTGTATTCCATATGAAAGATGAGCTGATAAGACAGGATGATGAAGAAATGAATGGGGAGAGAGCAGCAATTTCTAAGAGTGACCCATATTCTCCTCCTCTTGACACCTCCCTCCATCCTTCCGCGTCTCTGGTTATACTCCTTGGTCCTGCTCCATCTCTCTCTTTTTATAGTTTTTGCTGTTATCGAGCTCGGCTATTTGACCTCATGACCCTGGCCTTATTGTCACTGCCAGTCTCGCTGTCAACAGTCAGAAGGACCAGGAGTGGAGAAAGTAAAAGACAAAGGGCCAATTTACATCTAATTACGCCGACAATTTAAGATGGGGAAATATGAACTCAAAAAAAAAAAAAAGGNAAAAAAAAAAAAAAAGGCAGGGGGAGGGACTATTTCTGTGAGGAGAGACAGTGGCTTTTCCCCTCTTTCTCTCTCACCTTTTCTCTGCCTTTACAAGGTTATCTGTCGGGGAGATAATGAGGAGACAGCGCTGGGCCCACCGCCGCCTGCCTGGCACCTAATTAATCATTGATTGTAATATGGCCACTCACGACTCATCTGGGAGGCGGCCACACTGTGTGACTATGGCTCTCTGTGAATAAGGGGTAATTTCTCTACCCCTTTAGCATGGACTGCTTGGTTTAAGCGAGACAGCTGAATAAAACAAAACAAAAGGAAAGGTGCCAGTAAGATGGCTGCGTTGACCCGTTTCTACCGGCCATGTTTGCTTCTGTGCTGCATTCACTCAGGCTTTCAAAGGAAGTAGTGAAGACTGATCAAACGAATAAGACACATCCACATGTTGTGAATGGTGTAAGATATGTGTGTGTGTGTGTGTGTGTGTGTGTGTGTGTGTGTGTCTCTCTGTCTGAAGCATCTATACTCACACTTCCATCACTGCGCTGGCCTCCTTTGTGGGTTATAACCACCACCTCCATCCACTTCCTCAGGTGTTGCTAAGAAAAACAGAGACACACAGAGGGAAAAAGGTGCTACGTATTCATACTGTGTATATGTGTAGTGTGTGTCTAGTTAAAGGATCATACCATCCATTTTGCATGTTTGAGCCTAATATATTCAGTTTTCACGTTACGTTACTGACAACCATTTCTCAAAGGATAAAACCATATTTCAGCTTTCCTGATATTTTGCAAAATCTCTTAAGCTTTCAAAATCAAATATTCAAGCGATACACCCACCTTAAAAATCCATGTTTCACCTGCTAGTAGTTACACAGCCTTATGAAGGCACTGTCATTTAAATTTTTCGATAAACGCAGGTCTTCTATTGGGACTATACTCTCCAGTGGAGACATACATTCACTGTGTGCTTTTTGTTGCGCTTAAATGTTAAAATTACAAAACTTTGAAAAGAAACGTGAATATACGTCTTGTTGGTGATGATGGATTACCTATCCCAAGAACATTTCAACAAGTTGATTTTAGTAGCGTTCCAGAATTAACTGAAACCAATGGTGGTCTGGAAGGTAGGAAAAACATTTTTAATTCACCGTTCCAGTGCTTTGGGTTCCAGTGCTATGCTTTGGGAAATGATTGTCAGTAATGTTACGTGTATGAAAATTTAATATATTCGGCTCAAACATGCAAAATGGCTGGTATGGCCCTTTAAATTGGTGACTCATAGCAATGACAACGCCAGTTAAAAGGTTTGATTTTCATGACAGCATGCAGAAATTGCATGTTGTACTACCAGATGTTCAGGATTAGAGACATTCAGCAAACGAAAATGGTCGTGACATGAGAAGGGACTGAGACAGAATGTTTCTCACCATCATTTGGTCACAGAACTTGTCGTTGAAGGAATTGGGGAAAAGGCGCGTCACAGAGGTCAGGCGGTTCACCACATTAAGTGTCAGGCTGCGATAGTCCCCCAGCATCATCAGGAGTGGGCGCATGTGAGTGTGGATCTGGTCCACCTCAATCGTGGCACCCTCCAGAAACTAAAATACAGCAAGGGGATGCATCATTTTCATCCGAATTTCAACACTACTTTACCTAACCAATATTATTGAAGACACAACATACAGCCTTAAGTTTAGCTAACCATTTAAATGTTTCGGTTACTGAAACATTGGCCATGTAAATCATAAATATACCTCTGTAGAACCCTCAAATGTAATCATGGCTCAAAATAAGGCCTGTTTTGAATTTTCATATGACAAACTTCAGGCGCATTATGAAAAGAAAAATTAATCCAAAAATCCCTTGTGCCCCCTTCATGAGCTCTGATGAAAAAGATGCAGCTGGCAACTTCATATAAACTTGAACAGATGCACCCTCCACAAGCCAAAAGTGGGGGTANTAATCAGCCATGACACTTTTGATGCCACTGCACACACACACACATTAAACTGAGCAGAAAACACATCTAAAGAAAAAAGGGCTGGTTTTTGTTCTGTCATGGCCTTAGCCAAATCATTTTAATTCCCTTTACAAAAACCATCTTTTTACATTAGCCTTGTTATCAGGCTTGCTAGCCCTGTGAACAGCTCACAACCCTTTGTGTCTGCATTTAGCAACTAAGGCCACTCAAATGAGGACACAATTAGTTTTAAACAAGCACACATGCTAACGCCAAACACCGATGATGCAGATCCTCACACAGACAGGAGGGAATGATGCATGGCAGCCACATTCATTTTCCTCTCAGCACTGAGAACAAACACTCCATCCTGTATCGATCGGCCAGTGGCAACGCTCATTAGCGCTAGTAGGGCAGAGATGAAAGAATGGAGAGTGCAGAGAATGGCTAGGCAAAAAAAAAAAAAAAAANACCGCCACAGGATAGTGAAAGGAGTGACGGTGGTAAAGAAAGAAAGTGGGCAAAGCTATGAAAGAAAAAACTGACAAAGAAGTGGGGTTAATTAATACAAGAAGGTAAAGGTATGCATGGTTTCAGCCACGCTGTGAAAAGTGGGGAGGGGGGCATGTATGATGGTAAGTGAGCAGAGTGATGCTAATAAAGGACTTCTAACATGGCAAATGACGTCAGTGATACAAAGACTAAAAACATGAGGGAGGAAGGGAGAGACTGAGAAAAAAGATATGAAAAAACTACACTTATAAAACAAAAAATAAAGCATGTATGATCATATGACACGGATATAACAATGAAGAGGTATAAGCAAAGGCACGACAGACCAGAAGGCCATATCAATGTATAATAAGTGTGACTTTACAAGAGAGTTAAAAAGCTCCTATATTTTTTAAGGTCCCTGTTTTGGACCTTGAGAGCAGCCAGGAGGACCATGTCCTAAGGTCTCAGGATACATTTTGTAGGACATACAGGAATAAAAGAGAATCAAAAAATTAGTATTAAAAAAGAAGAGTTACTGTACATTGTGGATATGCTGAATGCATCTGAATTCCATCATGGTCTTAAAAACATATTGTAAGTCACGTTCCATTTGCAAGTAAGAAAGGTATCATCAAATTGCAAGGTTTTAACAGAATCTCATTACATGAGAACAAGGTGTTTTGAGACTGCACAGCAACAACTGATTTTCAAAAAGTTTTATGAATGCTTAATAGATTTCATTTGATTTCAATGAACATATATAATTCAGCGATATTTGACGCAGAACAACTCACTTTCTTCTTTCTATTCTGCGGCTAAAACACAGTAATTTCTCCTTTAATTCTTGCTGCAATCACCCAATTCTAAGAAAATCACATAGAAGCCATGGCTTTGGTGACAAAACGTACACTCAAATTACAGCCAACCTTGACTTTGAAAATCCATTTCTACAAAATTTTCATGACGGCTACCTTGTGACTGTACAAAAAAAAGCTAGAAAACTGAATTTCTCAGAAAAGAGCCTTTTTAGAGAAACAGCTTTCATGCTGGAGAAGGTAAGGAGAAAAAAAACCTGAGGGAGTCGTTAAGCACCAGAAACACGGATGAGGGGCGTGACACTGACCTTCCGCATACACGCCTCTCCTGCTTCCTGCAGTTCATTGTTTGTGGAGTTGAGAGCTTTGAACAGGGCGGCAATAATCTTCTCTCTGGACTGTGGCAAGTAGTTACAGGCAGCCAGGGCGTCTGACCACAAGAAGAAAAGAAAAAGATGATTTAAACACTTTTAAATCTTTACTTAGATAATTTACACAAAACAAACTGATAAAATGCTGACTGTGACAGTGTCTGTTATCATCGTGCAAATTGTTTCAACACCATTATACAGTATAATATTAAAGGCTATAACATTCATTGTCTCCCGAGATGAAACAATATTCTCTTTGCGTTACTTTCTAGGTATTTCACTCACACTCTCGTCCAGAACAACTTTGCAATGAACACGAAAAAAAAAAGTGATCATTTCCTAGCATGCCGGCGTTGCAGAAAACCATTATGGAGTTCTGTGTGGTCCACTCACTGAGGGCGGCGATGCGGAGGGGAACCAGGGAGGGAAGGCTCTTGTAGCAGGGCAGCTTCATCAGAGCAGCATCCTCTGCCTCGCACAGATTCAGCAACTGGAGGGAATAAGGTATTTGTTAGGTGTTGTTTGATTGAGCAGAAACACCAAATGTTGAGTTTTTAAAGTAAAGGATCATACCACCTATTTTGCATGTTTGAGCCTAATATATTCAATTTTCATACATGTTACGTTACTGGCAATCATTTCCCAAAGGATAAAACCATATTTCAGCTTTCCTGATATTTTGTAAAATCTCTTAATCTTTCAAAATCAAATGTTCAAGCGATACACCCACCTTAAAAATCCATGTTTCACCTGCTAATAGTTATGCAAAATTATGGTGTCATAGTTGTTTAAATTTTTCGATAAACACAGGTCTTCTTTTGGGACTATATTAGCCGGTGGAGACATACATTCACTCTACGCTTTTTATTGTGCTTAAATGCTAAAATTAGTATCTAAAAAAACCTGAATAAACGTGTTGTTTGCGATGATGGATTACCTAGAATCTCAAGAACGTTTCAAGTTTCAACAAGCTGATTTTAAGAGCGTACCAGAATGAACTGGTGGTCTGGAAGGTAGGAAAAACATTTTTAATTCACCGTTCCAATAGTACGCTTTAGGAAATGATTGTCAGTAACCTTACGTGTATGAAAATTGAATATATTAGGCTCAAGCATGCAAAATGGGTGGTATGGTCCTTTAAGGATTTCAAGTTATGTATGTAGCTGTCCAGCAGGAGGATTCCTGCACCTAAATGCTGACAACCATGTCCCGTGTTTGACATACCTCGGTGTAGAAAACCTTGTGCTCCATGACATTGAGGTCCATGGTGAAGAGGCGGGGCTGCAGGGTGGTGCAGAAAGTGTTGCCCTCCATCAGACCAATCTGGGCATTAGCAGGCTGGTGACGCAGCAAATGTTTCTTAGGCGGAACCATATCCTGCAAAACCTGAAGAGAAAGAAGATCAATGTTAAAAAAAAAAAAAAAAANAAAAAAAAAAAAAAAAAGAAAAGAAACAGAGCTTGTACATTCATTTCATGCATACAAATTCTAGCAGTATTAGAATTTTAGAAACCGGCTGGTTTTGACTGAGGCGACTCAAATAAGCGTTGAGCTCGCGTTAATCTCGGCCCTCGGCTCTACCTCTTTGTGCGGCTCCATGATAACGGTGACGCTTTTGCCGGTGACCTGGGCTAAAACCTGCAGGGAGTGCATGGCCTGCTTCCTGACCGTGGAGTTGGGGGAGGTCACCTCGCGGACCAGGTCGTGCGTGACCATGTGGAAAGACTTGTCCTGAGCCGCCAGCAGCTCTTCTGTTTTTTCCTCGTCTTTCAGCGGGGTGGCGCAGCGCACCAGCAGCTGCTCCAGGGTGGTCTTAGCCATGGCCACCGCTCCGTTTGACACCTGTGTTAAAACGAACAAGTCAGCACATATGATGCAAGAAATGTGAGAGTTTGACGAGAGCAGTTATGTGTTGTTTAATTGCACCGTCTGCAAGGCTCTGTAAATCAAGGGAGGACATAAATAAATAAAAAGGGAAGCAGCGACATTTTGAAATCAGTCTGAATCAACTAGATTCTTTCTCCACTTACCTCTCCTGTGAGGTCCATCATGACAAAGAGCAGGGCCTTGAGAAACGTAAGTTGGTTCTGCAGAACCCAGATCAGCGGGAGTCTCTCCATCAGGAACTTGATGGACACCACGCCACCAAGCTTGGCATACCAGGCCTGTTCATAGCAGCAGGCGCACAGGCGCTCCACTATGTAGGAGAACAAGGGCAGCTGGCAAGCCTGGAGAGAAGAGGCCAAAATGATTAATCGATTCTCATTCAGAAGTCATACACAAAAACAAACCAAAACAAAAAAAAAAAAACAAAAAAAAAAAACAAGAATTATAAAATGACCACAACACTTTATCATGATTTCACATAAGGGTTTGGGACAAAGAACTGAACCACCAACGTCATTTTTGATCGAGACACTGACCCTTTCCTTGGAGCCGAGGATGATGCTTGCCACGTCAAAGATGACAGCCAGGGCCACTTCTCCAATCTTACACAGCTCCTTCTCCTCGTAGGCCATGCAGATCGCTATCGCATCAATTAGAACTAGGGGGTCCATGCCCTTTGAGCCATTCTCCTCGCTGTGGAACATGGCCGTGCTGGGCTGGCTGCCCAACTGGTAGCACGGCAGCAGGAATGGACCTGGGACGGAGAAATGACAGGAAAAAAAATAGGTTAAATGACAGCTGTACAAGTGTAGGTAATGTGTAAAATGTTCTGTTTTGCAGTCACAAAAAGGCCCAAACTGTGAAAACAGTGAGTTTCCTGTTTAACAGGGAACAAGAGAGACCCTTTGCAAAACAGAAAGCTAATATTAGATGTACAAAAGGACAAAAAGTGCCAATCCCTCACCACACTGCTGAGCCACAGCGACCATGGTGTAATGCCGGATCAGGCTGGCGACGAAGGGCAGCGCACTGGGCCGTAGGTCTTTTATCACTGCAGACATGAATGCCCCTGTCAGGGCCTGTTCAAAAGTTCTGCGGGCTGGCGTGTCCTGCGCCTTGTAGCGGTGAGAGATGATGACATTGGGAATCCACTTCTCAATGAAGCTGAAAAGGGGACACACACACAGTAAAAAAAAAAAAGACAATAAAAATACAAGATGACATATTAAAGGATCATACCATCCATTTTGCATGTTTGAGCCTAATATATTCAATTATCATACATGTAACGATACTGACAATCATTTCCCAAAGCATACTACTGGAACAGTGAACTAAAAAAATGTTTTTCCTACTTTCCAGACCACCATTGGTTTCAGTTCATTCTGGTACGCTATTAAAATCATCTTATTGATACTTGAAACGTTCTTGGGATAGGTAACCCGTCATCACAAACAAGAGTGCATTCAGGTTTATTTAGAAGTTACGTAATTTTAGCATTTAAGTGAAATAAAAAGCACAGAGTGAATGTATATGTCTTCACTGGGGAATATAGTCCCAAAAGAAAACCTGCGTTTATTAAAAAATTTAAACGACCATGACTTCATAAGGCTGCATAACTATTAGCAGGCGAAATATGCTTGAATATTTGATTGTGAAAGATTAAGAGATTTTGCAAAATATCAGGAAAGATGAAATACGGTTTTATCCTTTGGGACATGATTGTCAGTAACCTTACCTGTATGAAAATTGAATATATTAGGCTCAAACATGCAAAATGGATGGTATGGTCCTTTAACAAAATTAACAATGACTGTTTATTACAATTTTATTAAACACCTTCACTTAATGCTTGTAGGCACCAGGGTTTCCAGTGTTTCAGAAGGAAGATCTTTGTCCGTTACTTCTCTGCACTACGTCAGCTTTATTTCTCTCCTGGTCCTTTAAGCTCTCTCTCTCTCTCTCTTTCTCTCTCTCTCCCCCCCTACTTTCTTATTTCTTTTTCTCTGCGCCCCTGCTTGCACCCCTGTTGGTATTTTCATTATTTACTGCAGCTGAAGGAAACTGGCCCGTGATGTGATTGAGCAGCTGTTTTCTCCATGCTTGAGCTTGTGTTTTATAATGCCACATGCCAGGGGCTGACCTGATGGATTGCTTAATTTCATTATCGCCATTTAAAAGACTGCTCTTTGGAGGAGGAGAAGGTGGGGAGCTGG
>VXCM01003061.1:0-11219 GCA_014773175.1 Lucifuga dentata | reverse complement strand
GGGGGGGGGCATGGCTGACAGAATGTCAGATCAAATGCCCTTCACTCATGCAGGGACCCGCCACTTCAATGTGGCTGTATTCTCCCCCCACTTGGCATTTTAAGAAATGCTCTACTTGTCTATAAACTGTCTATAACTACTTGTCTATACTGTCTATAACTACTTGTCTATAAACTCTTTCTGCAGCAGCCAAATACTGAGGCAAAGAGGAGAATGAAGGAAGAGGTAGAGGGAAAAAAAGGAGAAATAGGAAACCTTTTACGGGAGGAGGATGTCGCAAATCGAAAAGTCTGTCAAGAGCAAGTGGCAGGCGCAGCCCCCAAATCATAAATGACACACTTCATTATCTCCGCAGAAATGTGCGCGTGTGTTTGTGTGACTGCGTGTGTTAGTGTGTATTGACAGGAGTGTGTGTAAGGGGCATGGCACAGTGAAACAGACAGGAGGGAAAGTCAATTAGCCCCTGCCCAGAGATCAATGATGGTAATGTGACTAACCCACCAAACATACCACCCCCNCGTTTGTCTGTTCATGTCCCAGCCTCTGCTTTGCAATGAAGTCTGCAAGGGGGAGGGGTCTGAGTCTGTAATTAGCCATTCCATTATGAGAGGGAGTTGATGAGGCAAGGATGTGATGAGGAAAGTGGACAAGACTGAACACATAGCATGTCAGCGGGTGGCGGGACACAGATGAGGGTGACGGGGGGAGGCATGCAAAAACAGAAAGGTGTAAGCAGTTTCCAGATGAGGTCAAGGCCAGGTTGAGTCAAGAAAAAGTTTGAGAGGGGAAAGACCGATGGAAGATCTGACTGTCAGACCTGAGGTTCAAATGCATGAGTTGTAATTTAAACACTTAAAGGACCATGCCGCCCATTTTGCATGTTTGAACCTTATATATTCATTTGTCATACGCGTCAGAACACTGGTTTCAGTTCCTTCTGGTACGCTATTAAAATCAACTTGTTGATACTTGAAAAGTTTTTGGGATAGGTAATCCATTATCACGAACAAGATGCGTATACAGGTTTTCTTTTTAAGTTTTGTAATTTTAGGGTTTAAGTGCAATAAAGAGTGCAGAGTGAATGTATGTCTCCACTGGGAAATATGGTGCCAAAAGAAGACCTGCGTTTATGGATAAATTTAAATGTAAATTGAATTTACAGCGGTAAACATGCAGAATAGCTGGTATGATTCTTTAACTCTGTAACACCATTTGTGTCACATTTGATACATGATGTTCTGAGACCTCTACCTCATCAACATGATCAGATATTGACCAAACCACCTATTATATTGTATCTAAAAAAAAAAATGTTCCAGTTGAAATCCTGTTAAGTTAAATAAATGCCGGTAGATTTATGTCATTTTCTGTATGTGAGCCATTCATTGAGTGATACATGCGGTACTGATCCTGCAACACTGGATCAAAGTGAATTTATTGCCTATGTGGAAATAAATAAATGGGCAGGTACTAAAACTAATTGATTTACATAACGCAACAGAGTAAAAAATTTCAGATAATCACACTAGAATTTACTCAGTCTGTTAATGCAAATGCAATTCTGTGACAAAAACAATATAGCACGCCAATAATCTGCTTTTAGTGTACGATATTGTTATTAAAAATCAAAACTTGATCGGTTGTCGTCTTACTTGGGATGAGACAAAAGCTGGTACAGAGCATGCTTGTTGTCATCCAGACTGGTCATGGCCACCAGGAAACACTTGATGACTTCCCAGGCCTGTCGCCTGTAGTAGGGCTCTGTGTTGGCACTCTTCAGGCAGTCCAGGGCCGTTTCTATCGCCTGTAGACAAACACAACATATGCAGATTTAGTAAACATATATATGTTAGATTCATTCTTAAACATTGTGTGTCCATTAGGGGAGAAACCTTTAGCAACTTTCATGTTTATTACCCAATTCCTCAGTGTCACCTATTTGTAAAAATTATAGGTTGTGGTGCTCAAATATTCTCAAGTGCAAATGAAGGATACATTTGAGGATATTTGATGGACTCTTGACAGATTAAAAGGCTTCATATCCAACAGTGTGACATGTAATTCAAAATACAAACACTATAATAAAATGTTTCACACTGTATAATTCAGTCATAATTCAGAATGACTTCAGAAGACAAGGAAGAAAATAGTACTAATTTTTCATAATAGTATGAGTTTAAAAGACCATACCATCCATTTGGCATGTTTGAGCCTAATATATTAAATTTTCATACATGTTATGTTACTGACAATCATTTCCCAAAGGATAAAACTGTATTTCAGCTTTCCTGATATTTTGCAAAACCTCTTAATCTTTCAAAATCAAATATTCAAGCGATATACCTACCTTAAAAAGCTGTCTTAAAAAATCTTAAAAAACCTGAATACATGTCTTGTTCACAATGATGGATTACCTATCCCAAGAACGTTTCAATTATAAACAAGTTGATTTTAATAGCGTACCAGAATGAACTGAAACCAATGGCAGTCTGGAAGGTAGGAAAAACATTTTTTTATCACACCGTTCCAGTCATATACTTTGGGAAATGATTATCAGTAATGTTACGTGTATGAAAATTGAACATATTAGGCTCAAACATGCAAAATGGACGGTATGGTCCTTTAAGAAATCATCATAATAATTTATCATTGAGAATTTGATTTCACCTGCACTTTTAAAATCTCAACTGCTTTTAAACACGGTAAGCATTCTTTCTGAAATGAAATCTTTCAGTATGCTGGAAAAATCCCACGATTGTAAAATTATTAATGTGGGAACAAATACTGCAATATAAAGCTACACAGTACTCCATCTGGCAGAGCAAAGGGCATTGCGGTTTCTACATTATGGGCTGACAAGCCATGGAAGCTGGGCACTTAAGAAGAGAGAAAATGAACTAATTAATGCCACTCAGAACAGAAAGGGGAAGATGATGAAGAAGCGAGAATAGAGGGAGAATGAGAGAAGATGAGGGCGCTGCATAATTGAATTGCAGACCTGTCGGGTTATTAAAGGGATTGGTCTTCTGACAAGTGCTCTGTAAATATAACAGAACCTACTAAAGACGTAAAATAGAAGGATTAAAGAAAAGATTCTTTAATGCAAACTGCTCAAAAAACACAGCCTCTGAAGAGTGCTGGCTTACTGAGCGATTTCCTAAGTGGTTGAAAAAAAAAAAAGATTCAAGACATAAAAAGGAACTGGAAAGAGTTGAACGCAGAAAAAGGAGCAGAAATGAAGAGAGAGAAAGAGAGAGCACAAAAATTTTATCCTGACTTGTGCCACTCCTCTTCCATGTAAGTGTTTTTTTGCATTGCTGTCCTGAAAAAGATTCAACTTATTCTAAACACTGTTATTTGATCTCTCCATCTACATCATAGTATGGCTGCATCAAGAGCCGGCCAGAGTTTCACACCTTCAGCCTGCGCATGTGCGTGTGTGTTTCCTGCGTCCATGTTGATGGCAAACACACAGACGGATAGCCAGGAAGAAGGAGCAACCATTAGCGAGAGTAAATAACACTGTCATAGTGGCCCACACTAGATTGATGATTACTGACCGGGAATGACAAGGAGAAACAGGAGATGTATTTAATTACCTGGAAAACACACATACACACGCACACAAACCTTCTCATTTACCTCACTCTATCTCTCTCTCACACTCACTCATTCACTCACACACGCACACACTTCTGACAAGGATATATTATTAGGTCTAGAACATAATGAGAAATACCAAGCTATTTTCTGCTCAATTCTTTCTTTCCTTCTAAAATTGACATACAAAACAAAACAAAAAAAAAAAGGTGGATAATGGGTGTATAAACTGTTTTCAGTATGTGGTACAGAGTGAAGTCATCTCAAAACTTCCATCCTTAGAGCTTTGCAGCTGTCTGAACAAAATGGAGGACATTGTGTAAGTGCTAATAGTTGCAGCGTGGTCCTACCTTCTCCATGGGCAGCTGTATGGACGCCTTGCAGTCTGTGAATTCAGCCTTGATGCTCGGTCCCTGGACCTCGGTCACCACATACTGCAGCCTCTGAGATTCCTTAAGCATCTTCCTGTTGCTGCCGCCGAACTTGCCCAAGACACGGTAGGCGACATGGGAGATGCTTTCCGCTGGGTTACGGAGGGTACGCCACAAGGCCTGGAGTGCAGGGCGAGAAAGATAAAAAAAACCAATGAGCTTAAATGTTGGAGGAAAGAAAAAAAAAGCAGAAAGCAATTAAACTGCATAATGTAAAAGATCAGCTGATTACAATCATTTCTGCTGCACAGCATCAGAAATTTATACTACTCAGCCCAATGATAGGACTCTGGGTTGGTAACAGGTTAACAGGTTAACCTGTTACAGGTTAACACTAACAGGTTAGCAGCCAAACATTATTCTTTATAGACAAACTCTTACCTTTTGGCAAAAGAAACAGTCAAAATGGCTGTCAATACTGAGCTAAAAAAAAAAGGACGCTGTTACCAACATAAATTAAGCAGTACTGCAGAGAAGCTGCAAATGAGCAATCCTGATGCAGTGCAGTTATAGTATTTGCAGGCATTAATGCCCCTCCAGGCGACTGGAGGACAGATAAATTAACTGGTAGCAAGTGACTGGGCGGGATTTATTAAAAAAAATGACAGTAACTACACACCATAACACTAATTAAGCGCTGTGATAATTTAAGATAAGTCATAAAGCTTAAAGAAGCCAATGAAGATCAGCACGATAATAGGCCGCTTCATATTTAAGGGTTATAACGCTTTATACCACTTCCTCTTGTGTCAAAGTGAAACTGACACATCAAAACAGCAAAGGAAACCTAAATTCTCTTTTATGAAATGAGGGACAAAAACCTCCAAACCTCCACAGGAGGNGAGAAAGCGCAGTTGAGGCATAATCAAGAGGCACACTGCCACTACCATGTGTGTGAGATCAGATCAAAATGCTCTATTTAAATACACTGACTGATCAACTGAGTGGGCTTATCTATAAAATATACTGATCACCAATATTTGAGGCAAATCAAGTTTAAACCATCACTCAGATTTCATACTGCTGAAATTTACCACCAGGTGGAAACAGGTCCTAATTTTTGCGTGACGTTGTGTTTAATGAACAGCTTCCCTGACATGTAAATAAGGACACACGGTAGTAGCGCCTCTTTCAAGGCAAACACTAAAAGATGCCAATAACTGGCGGCTATGAATGAGGGAACATTAAACCTGGCGTTGTGTTTTATGAATTCACTGAGTGAATGAATTAACGCACATACTGAGTGTCCTGCTGAGCAACAACATACATGCTGCTGATTTCCTGTATGCAGCTCAGTGAAGTGCATGGTTGTGAAAGTGAGAACCGTAAGGCAGGCGGCCCTGACTCTACCTGCATGAGCTCTGCCCTGACAGGCTGGATGTGGTCGTAGAGGAAGTCAGGCTGCAGGTTGTCCACACACAGCTCCAAAGTGCGAAGGCCCTGGCTGACCAGGGTCTGGGAGCCGTTGAGGGCGGACACCAGCGGGTCCATCAGCATGGGCAGGTAGGGCAGCAAGGAGCTCAGGCGTACCGGCACCGTCAGACACAACTCCACAAACAGATCCTTCATGTGCTGCTTGTGAAGGCCACTTTGCAGCATGTTCAGACCTAACGGTGAGAAGAAGAGAGATTGAAGGAAAAAGAATGCAAGAATTAAAGTGTGGTTCAACTTTAAACAATTACAGAAGGTATGCAATTTGTCAAAACTCTTCAATTTAAAGAAAATGACGCTTTACCTTGCAGCAGGTTAGGCAGAAGGGGCAGAAACTCCTGGTAGAGCAGGTCATGGCTGCCTCCACCAATCGAGCGGAATAGAGCCCGGAGAAGCAGGAAGTAGTTGTAGGGTTCCTTAGCTGACTGGGCCAGCTCCATGGAGCTGTTCACTATCTTATGGAGGTGTGGCTGAAGAAACATACACACTCATATTACTAAAGAGGAAACTAAAAAAACTCATCTCAAAAAACAAAATGGACACAGAAATGTGTCCTACAACTTACAGACTGACCTTGAGCATCTGCTCATTCTCTGCAGCAAAGAGTGACACGGATCCAAAGACCAGTTTGAAAAGCTTGAGGTAGAGGTTCGAAAGCTCAACATTGGAGCCCATTTCTGGCAGCCTTTCGAGAAGATATTCCACCAAGATGGTGGCAAATAGAGCTGACGTTGAAAGATTGGCCAAGAAAGAGTTTGCCACAATCTGGGAAATGGCGGAGAAGAAAAAATGGAATATGATTTCAAGTAATGAAACGTGCCTATTTAACCCTTAAATGCATAGGACAGGTCTTTAGTGACCCAGGACCATATTACGCACCTCTAATGCATTTGTTTTTTTCAATTAAGCCCTCAACCCCTATACACACACAAAGAGATATTGGCTGCTTTCACGAGCAAGTACAACAGATAATGTTATCAACAAAAAAAGAAAACGTGGAAACAGGAACGACTGTATAATTTTTCTTACCAGTGACAAATATCTCACCAACTCCAGCTGTATTAATCTGCTTGCCATCAGATCGTCTCCGGTGCTCAGTGGATAAGACTTCATCTTTCCTTTCTGGGTCATTATTTTTTTTTTTTTACAATTATTGGCAATTGAAAGAAGCCTTTGACTTTGTCTAGAATGCTACTGTTTACACAGCTGACAACGGTGCATCCAACCATGATGGGTAAGTGAACATATCAGGCACAATAACACTGAACTGATTTAGAAAGCGCTGCGTTCCTGAACCAAATGGAACTAATTGGAAAATGGCCGATGCATGTAAGGGTTAAAACACTGTGGCTTAAATCTTGTTTGCGCGTTAGGTGGCATGTACCTGCAGTGCGTAGTTCTTTGAGATCCTCTCCACCATGTATGGTACAGTGGTCTGGAAAATCTCTTTAAATGTCAGGGGGTTCATCATGGTGAAGACCCCCGCAAAGTGCTCCAAGACCTCCTTCTCCTCTTTCATGCGTACAGTCTGGCAGTTGGCCACCCTGATGTACGTCTGCTGGTTACTGGCAACCTGCACCTACAGCCACAGGAGACATCAGGTGTGCTGTTACACCAGCTCAGACCTGCTCCATTTATTACAGCCATATCTTACATTTATTACTTTGTTAGGAGTTTTATATGCTTCTTGGAGGTTGCACAAACTTTTTCAGTGTAAAAATAAATAAAAAATATTTTAACAATCTAAAGTGAATCTGTCTTTCTGAGAATCTACTTGTGATTTAGTCAAGCTCTTTTTCGGTTGTACCTGGTAGATGTCCAAAGCCTGCATAGCGTATTTTACCAGCTTGATGTAAATTTGTGTCTCCTTAGGCTGGAGCTGCTTGTTAGGAATGAACTGAGCCTCTGAAAAAAAGCAAAAACATCAAACGGGGATTAGACAATGTATATTGCTAATCCTGATTTTATCAAATGATTACTGATGCACGTGCAATATTTTATATGCAAATTTGTAAGATTGTTTTAACCAAATGTCAAATGGTATCACAAGTGGATGGAATGAATGTTTAATGTGTGTGTCCTCAATCCTCTCTCCTCACAGACAGCATCAAAGGGTGGAAAAACCAGGAATTTCAATCTACTGCCTGTGGTGAGCAGTGGATTGGTGCACTGAGGAGTCAAGATTAGCCAGAGAAGCGAAAAACTCCATCTGAACCTCACAAACCTCTACTCCCAAAACCTTCCATTTCAGAAAATGCCAGACAATGATGCTAAAACTCAGCGAGCTACTGAGGAGAAAATGTTCTGCTGCCAGGATGCTGTGTTGTCGCCTCACCTCCGGGTGCCTTGCAGGACGTGATTCCCCATGTGATTGTCTTCACTCCACACACCAAGGTCTTGACCAGGCCGCGGCAGTCTGTCACCTGAAATGTTTGCTTGTCCTCTTTCTCACCCAGCCGGTCGAAGGGTGTGGGCGGGGCTGGAGGCGCCGTAGGGATGGGCGTGGGAGGTGCGGGAGGGGGGATGGCGGGGGTCGTCGATGGAGTGGGAGTGGCCGGCACCCCGGGTAATGCCCCCGCATCGACCACGCCCATCTCTGACTGGGGCTTGCATTTCTTGAAAATGGACACGAGCTGGTAGCGAGCGATGGTGTGGAACTTCAGCACAAATACCTGTTTGATAAGCAAAGAGATGCATAATGTTTTCACTTCAGCATCTTCACCATTCAATCAATCAGTCAGTCTCTTTTCTATGAATACTCTTTGAGCCGTCATACCTCCAGCATCCTCATCAGGATGTCCCGTCCGTTGCCATTCTCCTGCTCTGACTTGGAGCGGATGCAGTCCACCAGGTTGAGCAGCAGCTTGCAGGACATGGTCTGGATGTTGCTGGGAAGTGACTCATCGTCGATGTTCTTGGCAAAGAGCTGCACAGCCAGGGATAGATCCGTCAGAGGCAGATTCTGACGGACATGATGCACCAGGTCTGCTAGTGTGCTGTAGGCCAAGGGTCTGGCAGGAAAGAGAGACATGATGACTGTAACATTACAACTTTGGAGAATAATAATTAGATTTCATGACTGCCTCTCAGTTCTGAAAACTGAAGAGGCAGTGTTCCTCTGAACTGACAATTTAAAAAAAAAAGACAATATGTAAGCAGACCCGAGCGACAGAAAAGCAGAAGACAGGAAGTACTTGAGAGATTTGAAACAAAGCTTTGGAAAACCAGAGAGAGAGAAGGCGGGCTTATAACTGACTGATAATCCTGCCAGGTTTCATTGCACTGCCATGTCGCCTGCGTTGCAGTAATGTGAAATGACGGCTACTTTGTTGGTGAGGTAAGCTGGTTTGGCAACTAAAGAGGGTCAAAGTGGTTTTCAAATTGACCTCGGGGAGGGTGTGTGGACAGCCTGCCCCTCTTGAGATGTGCGTGAACATGACAAGATGACAGCCCTGATCTGCAATGTTCCGGCGAGCTTCCCTGAGAATTTTGACAGCACTGCAAACCCCCTGATTCGTGCGCTCGGACACTTAACCTGCACCTGGAGAAGCAATCAACCACTGAGCCAGGAAGAGAGAGAGAGAGAGAGAGAGAGAGAGAGAGAGAGAGAGAGAGCGTGCACCGACACAATGAGCTGAAGTGACTGTGCACATACCAGTATGTACACACAAAACACACAGACACACAAATTACCTAAGAGTCTCGCGAGCGGTGTAGCCACAACCGATCAAGATGGATTCATCAAAAAGTTTGTCCATGCAAGGTATAAACTCTGCAACACATCAAGAAGATACATTTTTAATGATACGACTTAAAAGACCATACCACCCATCTTGCATGTGTGAAGCTAATATATTCAATTTTCATACAAATAATAAATCAATTTTCGTAAAGGTTATTGACAATCATTTCCCAAAGTATAAAGCTGTATTTCAGCTTTCCTGATATTTTGCAAAATCTCTTAATCTTTCAAAATCAAATATTCGAGCGATACACCCACCTTAAAAATCGATGTTTCTCCTGCTAATAGTTACACAGCCTTATGAAGTCACGGTCCTTTAAATTTTTTGATAAATGCAGGTCTTCTTTTGGGACTATATTCCCCGGTGGAGGCATACATTCGCTCTGCACATTTTATTGCGCTTAAACACTAAAATAACGTAACTTCTAAAAAAAATCCTGAAGTTGTTCACAGTGATGGATTACCTATCCCAACAACATGTCACAACAGTTCACTTTAATAGCATACCAGAATAAATGGATAACAATGGCAGTCTGGAAGGTAGGAAAAACATTTTTTAATTCACCATTCCAGTAGGATGCTTTGGAAAATGATTGTCAGTAATGTTACGTGTATGAAAATTGAATATATTAGGCTCAAACATGAAAAATGGATGGTAGGGTCCTTTAAAAACAAGTTCATTTTCTGGAAATTGGACACAGTAAATAAGATGTGAAACAAACCAGAGGCCAGAATTATGTTTGATCTATGTATGCATAGGTAGGTAGGTAGGTAATACAAGAGTAATAATAATTACATTGACATTTTTCTTTAACATAAATTTAAAGCTGAATCGCTGAAAACGGTCTGAGCCACAGATGCAGGAGTAACTCAAAGAACAAAGTAGAAAATCATCAAAATTTTTCAACTTTTATCCCATTTCTTTGAGTCTCGCTTTGTGCTGCTCAGAGTCAAGAACTCAAAATGAGATTCCACAGCCGCAGTTTGACAGCTCAGAAAAACCCGACTTCGGACACAGTGTGAAATGTGAAAACAAAGTGAGGCTTTTCAAGCAAAACAAAAAAAAACCCTGAAAAAACTTGACCTGAAAGAAGACATTAAACTGTGGTTATACTTGTGATTTCTTTGGCATTGTCCCATATCAGAGCAGTTTATGATGTGTGTGTGTGTGTGTGTGTGTGTGTGTGTACGTACGGCTACGGAGGTCAGTTGTGAGGATGTGCTTTGCTGCAATGAGCAGCTCTTTGCGGAGGTGAGCGGTCTCAGAGGGACAGTTAGACAGCAGCTGCAGCATGCCCTTCACCATCTGCTGAGAGTACTTCCCTACCAGGTCCTGGTAGTGAACACACACGCACGCACACACACCCCATTTGATTAAAAGCTCAGTTCATTTTAAAAATTACAGCAGAAAAAAATCTGGAAGCAAATTCTGTTGGTCAGATATAGTTTTTTTAAACCACTAACAAGTTGCCAACAAGTCACAGATTTCAAATTCTCATACTTGCTAAAATTCTGTGTTTCTTTACAGGGGGAAGTTACAAGGCAGCACAAAAAAAGGTTAAATGCTATATTAATGCAATTCTTTTATGTTTTTTTGTATGATATTATCATTGCAGTTTGGCTGATTGTCTGTGTTGCCGCTGTCCTTTACACTGTTCCTAACAGGCACACACTCGGCATAGTTGGAGGTATCAAGGCTGGCTTCCCTCCCTTCAGAAGGAGGTATTTGCTGTCATTCGTTCTTTTCCAGTGTGGAAAAACTTTAATGTTCAATGCAGTGCAGACACGATGTTACACTCTGCTTCCTGTCAGTCGCCCAACACCCACAGGACGAAATAATAACAAATACGAAACATTCCCTCAAAACCTTTCCCCATATTCTCATTTTTTCAGGCTGGCAGCGAATTTTAGTCTCACAAGAGTTTGTGTTTTAAAACAAAAAACAAAAAAAACAAGTCTTCTTCTTCTTTTCCTTTCGGCTTTCCCTTCAGGGGTCACCACAGCGAATCATCTGC
>VXCM01003060.1:49525-64406 GCA_014773175.1 Lucifuga dentata | reverse complement strand
AGGAGCGTGCACAACCCTTTGGACCTCGCTTACGGGGGGTCCTCGGACCCTCTGTTCGCTGGGGACCATCGGGATACTTCCCCAACCTAACCCTACTTCCCCAACCTAACCCTAACTTATTGAGGATGATCAGGATCATCACTTTGATCATCGTGGTTAAAACCCTATTACCTAACCCTAACCCTAACCCATCACCTGCATGCACTACAGATATTTCCTCAGCAAAGGATCCAAGAATTGGAAAGGAGTGAATATGTGATCCTTTTTATTCTGAATCATCATCTCTGACATCAGAACAAGAGGACAAACCAATGGAGGACTGAAGACTTTATTCACATCTGGATCTGTTGCATCCTTTTAATTAAGGGAGAATATCCTGAAGTTGCCACAATTTCACTGAAAACTCTCTTACCATTGCCATCTACATACTGTGTGAGAGTGGATTTTCAGCAATGTCTGTCTCCAAAATGAGGCACCGCAACAGACCGGATGTTCAGAATGCACTGCACCTGCCACTCACACACACACACATCACTCCTCATTATGACATTGTCTCTGGAATGACAGCCCATGTGTCACACATTATTGTTTTAGTCCTGTTCAGTAGTAATACTTCATGCTTTCATTGTTGTATTTTTTCTTTAAAATAGCATAAGATAACAAGGTGACACAGTCACCCCGTCAACCTCAATCCAAAAAAAAAAAAANCAAAAAAAAAAAAAGCGTTTATAAAGTTATACAGCCATTTATTTTAACATAAGGAAATAGTTTATTTCATGTTTTCCGTCTTGGAATAATAGTTTCTCTGACATTTCTATCATGTAATTGTAAATAAAGTCTTAGATTTTTCATGCTTGAACTCCACTGGTGTCCATCTTGAATGCTCACATGGTGGACATCAATATTATTTTGGCAAAAGCACAGCAAAACTCATCAATAAACAAAGTCATCAGCACAGACACACTCTAAACCATGAAACTACAGTAACATGTTAACAGTCATGTAAGATAATAGAACTGAAAATGAACAAAGTAAGGGTTCTATGTTACAGTCAACAACATTAAGATAGATCACAACACAGATTCAGTTAACCCATAGCAGTAAAACACACTCATTTCTGTTTTTTCCCGTTAAACTTGTGTCAGCCAGTAAGATCACCAACGTCCCAACACACCACACATCAACAAAACACAAGTCTGAGTTCCAAAAGACGCTGACTGCACTATCACATCATGCTTGTTTATGGTTTAGGAATAAGCTGGGAATACTATGCATTAATTATTTCACTTTTAGTAGGTGGTGGATTTTTTCTCTTGTGTTATCCAGCAGACAGCAGAAAGTGCTTTTTTCCACAAAGCCACATGCTGGCTGGACAGCACAGACGCCTGCATGTCTCCACCAGCTGCACAGAGTTCTTAGTCCAAACGCTGGGTGAAGTTTTCAGGGAAAAGTCCTCTTTGGGCACCAACGCCGAGTGTTAACCACTCACTTTCTTTGATCCCTGTGAGCCAGCCGGCATCCTGCAACAACCACACAAAAAAATCATGAAGTTACTTAAATCAAATCTGTAAAACCCCACAAACCCTCTGCTGCCTTCATCTTTACAAACTCACGTTCATTCCTCAGTAACTGATTTGGAGAGGAGGTCCCAAAGTTGTCAAATATCGTAAATATGACTGAATTTAGGTGAAATATGTATGAAATTATGCACGATCATCTATACATTTATATTTGATGGAAATACAAAACATCACATTTTTTAAGTGAAAGCATGTTTGATTGTCAATTCTTTAAGTGGACAGACATGAAGCTGGACAAAATATTTAAATTATTCAGATGTGCTGTAGACATCAGCTGTGACAAGATGAACTCTCCATGACTTGCATTCATTAAAATACATTTATATATTCATAATCAATTGTATTTGCTGCCTTCTGTTATTTGTCATCTTGGTTTGTTTGCGTGTTTGTCTTGCTGTGTTCTCTCCTGCTGTCTTTTTGTTGTTGTTGGTCATCTTATACGGATTGGAATGTATTTTGATTTTTAATATCATGTTCTGCTTTTGAGAACATTTTCTAATGTATTACTAATTTTCTATTTGTTGAGATTGTTTTTCTGTTTGACTTGTTTTGGGATGACTAACATCTGTCCAGGGACTACCAATGAAAATGTGGTTGAAAATGTGGTTATCAATGAAAATGTGCCAGAATTAGCCATTTGGCTAATTCTGGCACATTTACCAGAATGTTTATTAATGTGCACTGTCCCTGCCAAATAAACCAATAAATACATAAATAATATTCATGCAACATACATATTTTCTTGACTCCTGAAACTTTTTTGAATGTTGTAAATCGCATAACATATCCATCAGATTATAGTCTTTCTCTATTTGTCGATATTGCTGCTTAAAATGACACACTAGCACCTTCTGTAATTGTACATGAATATCTCATTTTATGCTGCACCACATGATGTGATGGTTCTTTCCTAGGTTTGTTCCAGCTGTTGTGCTCTCACCTGATCCTCGGCTGAAGCAGTGGGAACCACGAGAACTATGTCACCTTTCTTCAGCTCCAACTCATCTGAATTTGCAGCCTCAAATTCATGCATCGTCTCCACCTGTAAGAAGAGAAAGACCAACACTACTTCACCAGCTAAACTGACACCGCCCAGTTTAGGTAAATTCCCCAATAAAAGCAGGTACTGAAATCATGACAAATGCAACATAATGTCTTTTCCCCACAACTCATTAGTACATCAAGCAGGAAGCCATTGTTGCTGTTAGCTACAAAACATGAAGAGAATGTCTGACCTTGAACAGGAAGTCATCTGGGAGTCCAGACAGTCCACCAGAGTGACTCATGTGTTTGACTGGCTGGTTTCCAGCCGTCATGCCATTGTCACTGATGACAGTTGGGGAGATGATATCAGTGGCATCACGGTCATCATCACCTTCATTGCTAGAGGCAGGTTCAATCACAACGGATGGGATAGGCATCTTTTCCTGCCAACCACAAACTGCAGTTAGTTGTCACATTTAAAAACAGTCACTCAGTACACAAAAAAGAATAAATGCACATGTAGAATACACATTATGTGGAATGGTGAGGTTACAGGGAATAGAGATAAAGAAGGTGGAGGATTTTAAGTACTTAGGGTCTCAGAGGATAGGGTTAGATGGAGGCAGATGATTCGCTGTGGTGACCCCTGAAGGGAAAGAAGAAGAATACACATTATGTAAGACCTTGAAAAAGCAAGATTGATTATAATTCCTAATAAAATTCTGTTTTTGGACGTAATTGTTGTATAGTTTTGGGGGAAAAAAAGCTAAACAAAACAGTATACACACTTATTTTCAGTAAATAATATACTATTATCAAAAAGTAAATTAGACATGTAAACCTGTAAATCAACAAGTCATTTTCAGTGTTTAAAGATGCTGACATTCGTTGTTCTAGATAATGCATCTGTTATTCTTATTTACAGTTTACAACTCTTTACTGACTTACATTACAAAGATTTAAGGAGAGATCAGCCAAGCACAAGATAAAATGAAAGGAAAAGAACAAAGAAACAAAACACAAGGCCATTTAAAATTAATGTTAACATAAAAGTTTTAAAAGGGCTTCTGAATAGATTTAGCAGTGATTCTTTTATTTCAACAGATTTATCTATATACATGAAAATCTCATTAATTATGGACAGGTTATAAACATAATGAAACACCAATTTCAGAGAACAAATGTCAATCTGTATGATTTCAAAATTACAAATCTGATTCATGCCATTAATGGTTTGGCTAATGTTACAGCTTTAGAAAGTGTTGTAACTTCAGTAATCTAACTGCAAATGTTTTATGAAATATTTGTATTAGGTGAAAGTGAGTATTAGAACATGTTTATCAAAGTCTCATCCATGGGACTCTCCTTCTTTTCCTCAGAAACTGAGTCCTGTACAAAAATTAGGGAAATGACAGATCATCAGGAATGTGAGAGGTCATCATGTTAAGCTTTAGGGTCATGGTATTCAAGTTTAGAACTTTGCTTTTTAGGTTTAGGGTCATGAGGTCAGAGTTTAAGGATATGGCATTTATGTTTAGGTCACAATTTTTCAAGGTTAGTGTTACAGTTAAAGAGGTTGGGGTTAAGGGGGTTCCATTTAAGGTTGAAATGATTTTCTGTCTCGGTGCATAATTCTTAAATAGACTCAGCAATATAAATGTTTCCCACAATATGAAACATTAAGATAAATTCAGTTAACACTTCAATTATCATCTGATTTCCAGAATTAAGCTGTAAACATGGAAAACAAGTGAAAACATTCGGTTCACAGTGAGAATTCATATCTAAAAACACTTGTCAGTTCTAACTTTGTTTAAATCATTTGTACACCAAAAGTCTTTAGAGTTTGTGAGGTAAATGAATCACGTGATCTGACATAATCATTATTGCTCTATAATGACATAAATTCATATTTACCTGTAGAGTTGAATCAGTTGGAGTCGTTTTGGTTTCATCACTAGGTGGAGCCTAAAGTTTGGGCGGAAAGAAGTGATTTGAGTATATATAATTCATTATTTACAATTATATAACAGTAGTTAAAGAAGTATACCAGTGATTCTAAATGTTTAAACCCAAAAAATCTAACCTGATACTTTACTATTTGCAAAAACATATTACTGAAACAGTAAATATTAGAATTGTTTTTCCTACCTTCCAGACTGCCATTAGCTTAAATTCATTCCAGTACAACATAAAAATCAACTTGTAGAGACTTGAAACATACTTAAGATAAATAATCCATCACAGAGAACACCTTTATTAAATATTTTTTGTCAAAGCTACTTAATTTAGCTGATCCAGTAGTTTAAGAGCAGGTGAAACGCTGAATTTTAAGTATCGCCTGAACATTTCATTTTGACAGATTAATGGATTTTGCAAAATAACAAAAATTAAAATACTGTATGATGTTATGGTTGGTAGTAATGTAATGTGTATGTACATAATATTTAATGTTTTCAAACACGAAGAAGTAGCAGTATGGTCTTTTAACATCAAGTTCCTAAATTGGTTAACTCCCAGAAATCAGAATTCTCAGAATAAAAT
This sequence comes from Lucifuga dentata, assembly GCA_014773175.1. NCBI lineage: Eukaryota > Metazoa > Chordata > Actinopteri > Ophidiiformes > Bythitidae > Lucifuga > Lucifuga dentata. The sequence continues at coordinate 59,298 of VXCM01003060.1, read as the reverse complement.
TTAAAATCTATATTTTACTCTCTAAAAATTTCTTTTTGACTACAGTTAGTTTCATAATTCTGAGTTAGCTCCACAATTCTGACTTTAGTTTGATCTGACACTGTTGGAGTAGCAAGCATGTCAATCCCATTTAATGAGGTGAAGATGCCTTTACAAGATATTTAATTAATGTACACTGGACAGATAATCAGAGAGATCCCAGTAATAAATTCCTACATATCTGTGATCTACTAAACACGTATGTAGGAACTGAGACAACAGAATCAGTTTGTCTCAGTGAGTCATAAGCAATGTGATCAATACGTGATGATGATGTGATGATCATAATTATATGATGATAATGATGGTGATGGATGAGAATTATGATGATGATGATGATGATGGTGGTAATGATCATGATTGTTATGATGGTGCTGCCGATCATGATGATGGTGATGGTGATCACGATGATGATGGTGATGTATCAGAACACTGTCTCAGTCTCAGCTTTGTGATCAACACATCCACTCACATCTATTTTCTCCTCATTTGAGCTGTCCGAATTCTGTGTTGTCTCCTCCTCTCCAGCAGAAAGCACTACAGGACTTTCCTCCTCTGCAGTAGGGGGGGCTGCAGGACTTTCCTCCTCTGCAGTAGGGGGCACTGCAGGCTTCAGCGGTACCTCACCTGGTTCTGTCTCTGAGGCTTGAGGAGCCTCAGTTGTTTCAAAAGAAATTTTCTTCTTTTACCATGCAGGTAAAGAACCCTATCAACCTCAAAATGGCTAATAAGAATTATTATAATTATTATATACAATAATTATGATAATTATCATTTCTGGTTTTTTTTTCCTTCTTTTTGTTCAAATTTGATATTTCAAAGCTTTGAACTGCAACTACATAATGTGATCTTTAAATGAAAAATGGTAATAACTTTTTTTTAAAAATCAGTTAAACCACCACAAAATACAAACAAAAGACAAAAGCAATTTTAACAAAAGTTTACATAAAGCACATATAGAGGACAAACAGATGAATAAACACTTACAGAAAAAGGTAATAAATCATTCCACATTCTGTGTTCATGCCATTTATAATAAAATTAAATAAAATTTAAACTTACCATCTTATCAAAATCAGCAAAAAATGATGGAGCTGCTGCATCCTTTAGAGTGCATGTTTCAAAATAAACAAGAAAGTCATAACTAGACACAAATTAAAAATTATTTTCCATTAACATATCAAATAAAGTAAAATTCAGTAAACAGTATAATAATCTAACACATTGCCTGCAGGAAATGCGCTGTGATTGTTGCATGCTGAAGTTTTAGTTGAACAGCTTTAACAGAAGCTAAAGAGCTGAAATCTATCAGCCAGTTTAAAACCATTTAAAACCTTCAGGGCTTATATTTGTATTTTTACAAACATAAGCGCGATCTAATTTTTTTTTNTTTTTTTTTTTTTTTTTTTTTTTTTTGGGCTAACTTCAAAATCCTAATATCCCTAAATTCTGCATAATGCAAATTAAACAGCTACATCAGTCAGTAAACCAAAAGAACTGGAAAAAATTTTGAAATTGTGTCATAAATTATAACATTTTAAAAAATTAGACTGGGTTTTAGAAAATATTATGAAATTGAACAAACAGCAAATATTATCCAAAAATTTGTCAATATAAGAAATATGACCAAATATTTCTCAACACTTCAAAAGTTATTTGATCAATGTACATTTTTTAGTTTTTGAGACAGCAGAGACAGCACAACTGTCTTATTGAATCTCTATAGACACAAGTAATGCAAATACATTACAACGCACAATTTTATAAATTAGAATGTTTTTTTGGTGCACTTCATTTTCCTCTTTTGAGCTACGCAAACTTTAATATGCTTTATAATGAGGCTTCTGGTCTGGAGATGAACTTCAGCCTTCTGAATAGGACACAGCCGTCATGCCAGAACAAACATGGTGCAGACTGGCTTCATGTATACAACATAATTTTCATAATAAAGTGAAAAGGATGGTAGCCTCATAAAGTAACAGTTATTTTAGATCATGTTAATGTAGCACACAGTGCTTCAATACTCCAGACAGTGACTGTGGACACAACCTCACTAAAGCTGAGGGCTGTAGTAATTTGCTCATTTCTGTGTGTTTGTGAAAAAACAAAGATTTGTTTCCTTTTTAATGATGAATTAGTTTCTGTTGAAGGATGACCTGGAAAACTTTAATCAGTCACTGCAATCATGTAACTAAATAACAGTCAGTCAGTGTCTTTCTAAATTGGAAAATTTAAGTCAGTCAGTGTCTTTCTAAATTGGAAAATTTAACGTTTTATGGAAATTTAAGGTTCATATTTCAACTGTGAAATTTCATGAAAGACATTGGTCATCTGAGCTGAATTACAGTGAGAATTAGTTTGGTCTGTAAATACCTGGATATTTTTTTTATTGCTTTTGCTCTCAACTCCAGCATGTGAAGTTCAAAAGTGTGGACTTTGAAGTTTTTAAGAAGAAAAATTTTGAAAGATGTGTCAGTGTGAAATGTGTTGTAGTAAACATGGACTGTGTCTATGAAGATGGAAGCCCAAGAATCAAGCAGGAGGAAGGACGTCAGGATCCAGGTGGGGTTACAGGAAAACTACTCTGTCAGGGGAGGGTAAAGGCCAGGAAAGAGGGCATTAATTACTTGGCATTAATTACTTCTGGTCTACTCTAACTTTCTCTACTACTGAGAACGAAGNTGGCATTAATTACTTGGCATTAATTACTTCTGGTCTACTCTAACTTTCTCTACTACTGAGAACGAAGTACCTCTTGCTTTTCTGTATCTAGATCTTGGTACAATGTTCCAAATCGCCGGTTTGCAGCCTCATCTTCCGACACATCTGAATTTTCCACTTCTTTATGAATTCTGGGGATGTTTTCACCTTTCATTCCTTCTGTTGCAGTATCAGAGAAAGAGGCAGAGTCTCCTTGACTGACATAAGAGTAGAAGACACTGCTGTCACTAACCTCCTGCCAGGACCCGGTGTTGTCAGTTCTTGAAGTGGATGCTGGGAAACTGTCAGCAAAAGGGTTTGCATCCCACTGTGTTTGTCCTTCCCCAGTCATCTGAGTGAAGGGGTCTGTGGTGAAATCCACCACGGGACCTTCTGCTGCTGACTCGGCAAATGGATCAACTTTTAAACCTCCACCTCCATATCCAAACTGGGGTTCAGCAAAGGGATCTGATTCAAACTCCCCTCCTTCCTGTTTTTCAGCAAAGGGATCAAATTCAAACCATCCTCCTTCCTGTTTATTAGCAAAGAGATCTGATGTAAATACACTCTCCTCCCCTTGAATTTCTTTCCTAAAGGTGTCAGGATTGAAATCAGGTTGTTTTTCCTGAGCTGATGGATTTGGGTTTTTCTCCAATTCCTCCATTTTTGGTAGAACTCCCTCTACAGATTCAAGAAGCTCGTCTATGTAAGCATCATTCCTGGTTCCTGCACCATCACCCCCCCATTCTGAGCTGCCTGGCCCCTCTGGGATGGACCCTGGACCCTTCACTGCATCTTCTATTTCATCATCAGCACTCACCCAGCCCCCACCACCCCATTCCTCTGCAGTCTCATATTCAGATCCAGAGCCATCTGGAGATCTGGACCACCTGTCTCCTCTGTCCTCTGTGCTGTCCTCTATCTGTTCACCGTACTCGTTGGTGAATGTAAGTCCAGGAGTGGAGTTCCTCCCATCTGAATCTAAATCTACCTGCTCCATCCCTGCTTCCAGCTGTTTGGCTCTGTTGCCTCCCACTTTAGAGAGGTTGGGTTTGGGGTAAGTTTCACAGTTGTGGTCCCAGTTGCTAACCTCATGTTCAGTCACCACCTCGTTGTCCTGTAGCTGAGGAGGAGGAGGAGCGGCAGCGTCTCCGGCAGGGAGCTGATCCTGGGCCCTGCCATCAGGCTCTGCAGCTCTGGGGGCCTCAGTGGCTCCTGCAGCAGCGTTTTCATTCACTGTCATTGAGCCAAAGTCAGCTGACCAGTCAGCCACGAAGCCGGCATCTGTAAACTGCTTGGGAAATTCAGGGAATGTTAAAGGATATTAGCTGGTTGTATTTTGTGTTTATTATCTAATTCTATGAAAACATCAGAATCCAAAACTAATAAATTTTATATTTATTACTTATTTTTAACCAAAGCCTGAGAGCTTAAATCCCGCCCATTTCCTCACTAGTTTACCTTCCACTCGTTTTTTTTTTTTTTTTTTTTTTTTTTTTTTTGAGTATGCTTCTTTCATGGTCTTTGTGCAAAGCTGAAACATGTCTGTGATTTTCTGTCTGTATTACAAAATGAATGACATCTGCATCTCAGTAACATTTTCTGTCTGATGCTTAGCTTTCTGTTTTTTGGTTTTGATTAATTAACTGGCCACTTTATTTTGATATTTGGTATTGTATTACACTTAATTCTATTAGCAACTCTTGTTATTTCATTATTTTGGAAATCCACATTCTTCCATTCTGCTGTGGCAGTTTTATTTTTTCTTCTTATCTAAACAGTAAACAGATGACAATGTCTTCAAGGTCATTCTTTTAAGCTTAATATGACATTAGACTAGAACAAAGGTAAACCTGGCCTAATGCAGTAACCCTAACAGAACCAAATTATGTCAATGTATAAATATGTATAAAAACAAATGTGAAAAGAAATGCACAAGTACTTAAAACACATGAACATTATAAAAATAAGCAGTTTCTGATGTTTAGTGCTGCTGTGAAACGTTTACTTACAGGCTCTGGTTGGCTGTTTGCCTAAACACATAAAAAACAACAAACATGACAAAAGATGAGATTCATAAATTCAGAGGATACACTGAACTTTCTGTGTATGTTATTTTCATTTTCAGTGATGGATGTTATGTTTATTTTTTAATAGAATTCTGTTAATTTACCAATTAATCAGGTTTTGAAATGCTTTTACATACTGTACACTAAGTTTCTTGCTCCCAAAAGCTGTTTGTTAGATCAAAATTTCAACCATTAAGGTCTTTGCCAACAAACATTAACTCTAACCTGGTGATACTCGACAAGGTTATATATACCTACGATAAACAGAAACTCCACCCACAATTACAGATCACATGGTGTAAAGTGCACAATACAATACAGGAAAATATACCAGAAAATTATACCAATTAGTATGACAAAATAACTGACATTCAGTTGACATTCATGATTACTTATAAACAAAAATGTTATAATATAGAACCACAATGACAGATACTCATGAAATGGTTGATATTAAAATAACAACACTTTAGACTAAGATTAAAATAATAAGGATGATATTAAAATAACAATATCATCCTGAAATCTTATTATTATTTTAATAAAAATATCATCCTGAAGTCTTATTGTTATTAACATAACATTAAGACTTCAGGATGATATTAAAATAACTAAGACTTTAGACTGAGATTAAAATAACAACATTTTAGGATGATATTAAAATAACAGAAAGATTTGACTCACCGACCACATGTCCCAAGGCACAGCTGTCTGTAAGGATAAAACACAGATGTTGTATATGGTTAAAATCATAAATATTTAAGTACAACTTGTCACGTGACCACCTTTACTGAAACCTGATTGGTCCCTCTCACATAGTTAACTCACAGCATTCAGTTCCCTTTGGCTTTTCTTCATCTCTCGGCCTTTGTGTAACATTTCCAATATGAGTTACGAGTAAACATGAACAAATTAATACTAATAATACCTCAGTAACTCAGGTTGAACCACTGAGTTCTAAGGAATGTCTTAGCTATTTAAGATAACCAGATCCAACCATCAAAAATCTAAACAGGAAGTCAACATGACCTCATGTCTTTGTTGGATCCCACCAAATTTTAGGGCAGAAGTCCTGTTATTGTGTGTATGCATGACATGACAAATTTGGTATATGTATAAAGATAGCTGGCTAGATCACATTTTGCTCTGTTTAAGGTTAGGGTAAAAATCTAAGAGATTTCCTTCCCTGCCTGGATCTATGGGGGATCTTTAAGAATGTCTAATAGAACTTCCAAAATTATGATTTGAAAGAACCAACATGGGAATTAATTTATGATTAATTTAAGCCCTAAATTAAATTAATGTCCCCTAAAGGGACATGATCTTCTTTTTTTTTTAAATTTCTAGTTTCTCTTGCACACGCGATAGTTTCTCGTGAGCACCAGAAACTGAGTTCTGGTAATATCTGGTGTGCACATGACAGTTTGAGATGTGCACCAGAAACTCTTTCCAGTAGAAATTCTGTTTCTCATACGTACAGTAAATTATCTCATGAGCACCTGATACTACAGGAAAAGGTTTCTTGTGCACACGAGAAACTATCTATCTGGTGTACACAAGATCATTTCTGGTGCGCATGAGCAATTTATTTTTTCTCATGTCCCTTTATGGGCTCCATGTGTCTAAATCGCACCAATGTATGGTGCAATTTAGACACATTTTTGGTTCATGCTGATGTAAACTAATACATAAAATAATAATAATGTAAATGTGTTATTAAATAATTAGAGGATCAAAGGCTAGACTGAGATATGGTCATTTAATTTGTATTCAAAATCAATCAAGGCTAAGTCAGTTCAAACCAGAACGACTGGATCTATGGGGGATCTTTAAGAATGTCTAACAGAACTTCCAAAATTATGATTTGAAAGAACCAACATGGGAATTTCATACTAATACTAATATTAATGTTAAGGTTAATGTTAATGCTATTCTTAATGCTGATGCCAATGCTAAGATTATATCGTATGATGGTTAATCACAGAAACATCACTGGCCAAAATGTGAAACAAACATTCCTTTAATTTTTGGGGGGAGTTTATTTGGAAATACTGCAACTATATGCAAAAATGATGCAACCTGTTTTAATTTAGTGGTACCATTTTATATTAATCTATTAAGATTATTAGTTCAGACTTCATTGGCTGTAACTAATAACCTTAAATATTTATCAATGCTTGACACCCGACCAGTGTTTGATCAATCGCCCCTCACATCATGGATCACCATTGGTCAGTGATTAACCAACATTTATACCTGCATTTATAAAGCTAGTTTGTCTTTAATAAAGCTGAGGATAAACAAAAAGTTTTTTTCACCACTTGGAAACCTAAAACTTACTCTTATGAACAGCTTAATCATAAATGGCTTACCCATTAATAAATGTATGACTTACAACTTATAAATCCTTATTAAAGTATATCTCATGAGAAAATTGAATAATTGAGCAATGTGATATCACACAGAGTAAATATAAATAAAATTAAAAAGTTTGAACATGAAACTTTAACATCTGTGTTGACCTGCTACAAGTGAACTGTGAATGGTGCTACCCTGTTTATGTCCCGTCACGTTAATTATACCACTCCTGATTATTAGCCCCGCCCCTGTGAATGTTACAGCCCGTGTTTATTAGCCACTCCCCTCGTGAATGATACCAACCTCATTTATTGGACCCGCCCCTAATTATTAGTCCTGCTCCTATGTTAATGTATATTAGCCACAAACACCCCCCCCGCCACAACCCCCTGATAATGTTCTTTGAGATGTCTGGGACCTGCGGTATTGGTGACACGCTCTCATCTGGCTGAAATGCATCGAAGTCCAAGTCTAGAAGAGACTCTCCAGGTCTTTCATTGGGCTGTGGACAAAACAAAATGTAATGTTTATAGTAATCAAGAAATATAAAAATTTCAGCCATGTGCTGTGTACACAAAAATCCTGTTTCTGATTGGCTGGTAAGTATTTGTAAAAATCATAATATATGGACATCTCAAACATAGTTCTGGTCAACAGATTAACCAACATCCAAATCATAGATCAAAGTTTATTAACATCTAACTATAAAGACAGTAATCTCTGTCCGTCCATCCATCCATCTGTCTGTGGCACCAATATCTTCAGAACCTGGCAGTGTATAAAGTTGAAATTCGACAGGTTTATTGATCAGGATCCAAGGACGTGTCGTGCAGTGTCGCATGTGAAGTTCTTTGGATGAGCAGTTCTTGAATTGAGCTGTGCCTGTAAAAAGTAGTCCACGCAGCAGGATACGCTCCACTCCAATGACACGGTCTCAACTGACACGCACCATAAAGTCCAGCCCGTTCCGAACACGCACATTTTGAATGGGCACTGCATGAGTAAATGTAACCATAGTAACAATACTTCATGATACCTTAGCTGTAAATTCAACTGAACCACGATACAAACACGCTGTAAAACAAAAACAAACCCATTATTTTCATGCTTTGAGGCAGCAAGTGTAACCACGGCGCTGTCAACTCGCCATAAAGAAAAAACAATAGTTTTATTTGTCATAAGCAGCAGCAGCTTTTAAAATTTACCTCAAGCTAGACAAAATTGCATTTATTGAGGATTGATCATGGGATCAATAAAGCTCATTTTTTAATTGAGATTGGAGTTTTATTTTTGAAGAAATAGACAAACTGAAAAACGCCCAATCTCCCAATGTTAAGAAATAATTTTGAAATTCCTGGATCTGTCTAGATCCGTAATGGCCCGGGGGGCCACACGCTACCCTTCCACCAAGTTTTGTCAAAATCATTTCCAAAGTTTTTGAGTAATCCTGCAAACAACAAACCAACCAACCAAGAGCCTCAGATGAGAACAGGACAGGACTATCTGTAAAGACCTCTGACCTGAGAAGGTGACGGTGCTGGAAGGAATTCTCCTCCGAACAGGTCAATGATCTGCTCCTCGGCCACCTCTTTGGTAGGCGTGACTTTTGGTGGGGGGGGCACCGGTGGTCCCTTTTTAAGCTGAATGACAAATAGGAAGAACATTTACCTCTTTAAAGTTAAAAGAGAATTTTTCCTCACTTCTCACCTGTTCTGTCTGATTAAAATATCCTAAAAATCTCCTGACATGGAAGGAGCTCCACAAAGATTATACATAAATACTGATGTACATTTTAACTCTTTCATGACTAATTAACATGTTAAATTTGACCAAAAGGTGCTTCACTCTGAGATCTGAAATATGTAAAAGATACTTGATTACTCATTTTTAATATTATTATTTTAACAACATTATTATTTTTAATAATTGTGTTACAATAATGTTACACGGTTGAAACAAACATGCACTCTGATCTTCATACCAACCAATCAGATTCTGCTGCTGTCTGAGGAAGACGAGCTGCTAAATATTTACAAGAAAAATAGATGTGCTGCAGATCAATGGGATCAACTGTGACGAGCTGAAATTGATTGGCTGACAAAAGCCTCCATATCAGAGAGAGAGAGAGAGACAGAAAGAGAGAGAGAGAGAGATAGAGAGAGAGAGAGAGAGTTGCGAGGGAAAACATGCAGTCTGCTCTCCCTTCAACAGCAGCCAGGTGACACACCTGTGTGCTCGATGGATGAGGCAAAGAAACACTCTGTCTCTCTCTCTCTCTCTCTCTCTCTCTGTCAGTCTGTCTGTCTCTCTCTCTCTGTCTCTCTTAGTCTGTCTGTCTCTGTCTCTCTCTGTCTCTCTCTCTCTCTCTCAATTCAATTCAATGAGCTTTATTGGCATGAAAGTTTAAACAAACAATATTGCCAAAGCATCAGAATTTACAATAAACAATAATAAACAATATGCAGTAAAAAAAAAAACAAAAAAACAATATTATGGGTATTAAAGTTGAGATTGATAGCATGTATTTGATCTCTCTCTCTCTCTCTCTGTCAGTCTGCCTGTCTCTCGGTCTGTCTGTCTCTCTCTGTCTCTCTCTCTCTCACCCCC
>VXCM01003060.1:38830-49500 GCA_014773175.1 Lucifuga dentata | reverse complement strand
TCTCTCTCTCTCTCTCTCTCTCTCTCTGTCAGTCTGTCTCTCTGTCTCTCTGTCTGTCTGTCTCTCTCTCTCTCTCTCTCTCTCTCTCTGTCTCTCTCTCTCTCTGCCTCCCTGTATATTATATATCCCACATAATAATGAAGTGTTCGTGTTTCTTGTTCATTGAATAATTTTTCTCCTGATGAATAATTTGTACACATTGAACTTCTGCTGTAATATAGAAAATACTGAATCTATAACAATGAACCTTTAGTTATTACTTCTGAAAATCAGTGTGACCGAAGAAATTCTTAGTGGATTATCAGCAATGACATCATCTTATTACAGGAAAATTCTATCATCATTAGGTCAGAATTTGGTAGAGCAAAATGGTTATAAGACTTTGCAAAGTTACTTCTTGTTGAACTTTGACCTTCAGTACTTACCGTAGCCATGATGACAGAAATTTGTCGACATTCTGGTTTAAATGTTTGTCCTGTTTTCTAACTAAAGTCTGTTCACTTTGTCGTTCACTCTGGAAGAACTACCAAAATAAAACCAGAATTTTTCTATAAAAACTGTGATGATAATTTTATTCCAAACAGAAAAATAACCTAAAAACAATAACCCACTAAATATTTCTCAGTTTACAAACACTCACCTGCACTGAGCTACTAGAGGAGACTAATCTAAATAACTCATAGCATGTGAGTGAAAACTACACACCTTCACATGTGATTTAAGCTACTTCAGTTACTTTAGTTATTTTAGTAACTTTAATTACTTACCACCACAGCACAAGAAATGACGAGCAGGGTGGAAACATGAGAAAATATTGAAAATGTTTCCAGGAAACACTGATCGATTCTTCTACAGACTACATGACTACAACATGAAGATACTCTTCTACAACATGGGTTCTCAACATGGAGTTCAGGCCCTCCTGAGGGACATGCAACAACAGGGGGCAGGAATCCACCACTTCAACCAGAATCTTCAAACCGGGAGAACCTTCAGAAGTTCAGTGAAACTTTAGATTATTCACTGCCAACATTTTAAAAAATGATTAAACATGGTCCAAATGGATTCTTGATGGTGCCATTTTTGACATGTCGTTCCAGAGATGAGAGAACAATAATACCTTTTGAGAATATTTCTTTTGGCTTCACTGTCTGAGTTGCTCTTAACACTAGAAAATTCAATTTTTTAATGTGTACAACTTTAAGTTCAAACCAAACAAAGGATCAAAAGAGAGAGAGAGATGAAGCTGAAACTGAACTTTGTTTGGGTTTGTTTGCGTGGATTTCTGTGTTTTTGTGCTTTTGATTTTACATTTATGAAACTGCAGTGAAGCTGTCTGTATGAAATGATCCCCACACATGATGAACATGTGTTCAGTGAGTCTGTGACATGCCACCTGTGAGACAGGTCACTACAGTCACTACAATGTCACTACAGCTGCATTACAGTATGGTGAACATCAGAGCACCTTCAGCAGCAGACTGATACCACCAAGGTGCTGAACGCCACAGGAGATCCTCCCTGTGCCGCCACACTGTGTAACTCCTCCCACCAAACTGTATAACTCCTCCCCCTGCAGGAACCCTGATGTGGTCTGTCATACAAACATACGGCTGTCACTCACTTCTTCTCTTATTTCATTCATAATTTTTTATCACGTTACCATGTCTTCATTATACTGTATACTTATCTGTAATGTGTAATAATTTAGACATTGTAGTCAGAAATGTACCTTATCTCACCTCAACTTTGTGGATCTGTATATTTGTATTTCTATATATTGTATAAACAGTAGTTTTAGTTTTAATATAGCATATAATTTTTTGTAACTTTAATTTTTATTTTTGCATTTGCAGTACTTCACTTTATTATTTTTATTGCACCTTGTGTAACTTGTACTGCTGAGTAACCTTGGCACAATAATTTCCCTCGGGATAAATAAAGGTTTATCTTATCTTATCTTATCTTATCTTATCACAAAGAGAGAAAGAGACAGAGGAGAGACATCATACATGTGCTGTTTGGTTGGTATGTTTGATGTTTTGTCTGAGTGCCGTGGAAAGTGCAATGTAGCTTTTTGACGACACTAAAACTTTAATATAAGTCACAGAAACACAGACTAGGAAAATAAAGCCATAATTATACATCTATATCAGTTAAAGCTGCTGAATGTGTTCATTCATCCATCACAGAAAATGTTAGGAACCATTGGTGTAGAACGTATGACTTCACAGATGTTATTACTTATTTTTTAAATACACTGTAGTGGGTTGTACATTGAGTCACCAGTAGGGGGAGGTGTTGCATTTGCCAGATTTGGGATATACATTCATTAGTTTTCCTCTTTGGGATTTGAGCTTCCTAAATGGCAGGTTGGGTTTTATTGTCTGACCAACTAATTTTGCTTATTTCTAAGTTATTGTCTTTTTATGTACAAACTTATTGATTTTCTGTTGATTTACATTATATGGTGATTATTAGTTGCGTTATGGTCATGTCGTGCATATTTTTATAACCTTATTTTATTGCTGTAATTTTGATTTTCTGATTAGCCTTTGGTTAACTTTCTTTTAGTGCTTCTCTGCACTTTCTGGAGCTGTGGGATCAAACAGTTATCTGATCTTTGTCAGTGAAATAAACAGCAAACGCCAAAACATGACGGATTGATACCTATTATTGCTGCAAACAAAATGCCGAGTACACACCGCTACCTAAGCATATGTTTTGGTTGTAGTTGTGGGCGGGGACCAAAGTGAGTGATTTGGACTGTATGGGATCAGAGTTGTGGTTTGTAGTTACCTGTGATGGGGATTTGGGTCTAGGTGGTCCAGGTGAGATTGGGCGGAGCATATGGTTGGAGCTGGCATCTGGACTCTCGGGTGGGCTTTCATCATCTGGTGGTGATGGGGTTCTAGCAAGTCGCAGAGGTCCTGAATCGCTGAGAGGTGGACAGAAACCACATGAATTCAGATCCAGTTTGGCTTTATTCTGTTTTTTTTTTTTTTTTTNTTTTTTTTTTTTTTTTTGTTTTTTGTTTTTTTTTGCAGTGCAGACTTCCTGCAAATAACGTGCAGTGAGGGCGGGTCATGGTCCCAAAAAGTTACTGTGATCAGACTCTGTGGTAGCGTGATCGGACTCTGTGGTGGCGTGATTGGACTCTGCAGTAGCGTGATCGGACTCTGTGGTAGCGTGATAGGAGTGATCACGAGTCTGCCATATGGATCATGTTTTAGAATTAAAGAACGTGTACTGACCTTGGTGCTCCTTGGATGGTGAACATTTTATCAGAGTGCTGCTCGCTGAGGTTCGTCATCACTTCATACAGATTTTTACAGAGCTGCAAAAACACAAAATTACCAAGATTCAATTTACTGAAACACACATTATAATCTAAGACAGAAAAACAGTCTGTCTGTGTCTGTCTTTGTTTCTCTTCATGTTTGTCTGTCTGTCTGTCTACCCGTCTGTCTGCCTGCCTGTCTGTCTACCCGTCTACCCATCTGTCTACCTGTCTGTCTGTCTGTCTGTCTGTCTGTCTGTCTGTCTACCTGTCTCCCCCCCCCTCCTCACCATAGAGATGTCTCTGTGGAACCTCGCCTCCAGACTCGTGATGCTCTGGAAGGTGCTGATGTAAAATCCGACCCGACTGCAGAACAAAAAGATTTAAAGTTGTTTACATTTTATAGTTTTTAATTTTACTCCACACATAAAATAAAACAACAACAATATTCTGACTCTGAAATTATGTGTGGGCAGGGCTTATGACACGTAACGCACAACTTAGCAGATCGATAACGAAAAATATCATCATGCTACCACGTTCACCTTTTATCATTTTTACCTTTAACAGGCATTACAACAGTATTTAGTTATTTACATGACAGAAGTGATTTAGAAACAAACAACACAAAAAACCAACACAAACACAACAAACACAAACACAATTAAACAAACACAAACAAAACAAACACAAACAACACAAACAAAACACAATAAAACACACAAACAAAACAACACAAACACAAACACAATAAAACAACACAAACACAATAAAGCAATGTAAACACAACATAAACAATAAATAAAACACAAACCCTATAAAACAACACAATAAATAAAACACATCTGAAGCAGACTTTCTTACAAATCATGTGGGACGTTTTTAAGATAAAATTTATTAGCTTGTGTTTTAACTTGATGTTTTATTATCATTAAATATTGTTCATGTTCAGGATTTATTAGTGCCTTGCTCTGGCTGTGAACCTAATTTATTGTAATTTATTTCTTTCTTTTTAAATATTTGTTATCGCTTGTATCTTAACTTGATTGTTTTATTATTTTTAGATATTTTTAACTGACCTGCTGCATCTTTACTAATCTGTCAAGATTGTATGGACATTATACAAAACTTTATATTTTAATGGAGAAAATATTAATTCTAAGATGAATCATGTTCATAACTAAAACATATCAGAGTTTTTACTGAACCATTATTTATCACATGTTAACAAAACATATTCACATCATGAATTTGGCCTCATGTCATATATGAGGATGAATGCACTAAACACTGAACATACATGTAACATGTCTGCATGTTTCATTGATGTACATGTTTCATGTACAGTGAATAGAAAAGCTGAGGAGGGCTGTTACCATGGTGACATACATCAAATACTTTACAAAGCAGAATCAGATATAAACATCTTTATCTGTGTCAGTCCAGAACCTGGACCAATCCTGATCATGATCCACAGAGATCCTGATGGTGCATTCAGATGCTCCTCCTTCACGGTGGTAAATCTGATATTTAAAAGTCATATCTGTCAGCAGGAAACTGTCCATGACAGATTTACAACATGAAATATGATGTTCAAAAATAAATCATCAATATCCAGCAGGTTTACGTTCAGTCAGATATTTACCATCTGAACACAAACACCTGACCAATACATGATCACCTGAAATTTACTGGTTCATTCACCTGAACGTTTTATTCTACAGCACCTATGGGACACTGGTGACCAGGACAGACTGGTGTTTTTTTCCAAAATATCAACAGAGGAAAACACATTCCACATCAGGCCGACATCAAGGTGCTTCATGACCTTTAGCAAGAGCGAGCGTGTTGATCGGAAAGACACACCCACTCCAAGAGATACACACCCACCCCAAGGGAGACATGCCCACTTCAGGAGGACACAACCACATCAACATATTCTGCCTCTCGTCCATGTTAGACAGTGAAATAGATTTATGTCCTGCTGTATAAAACACATTTGTGTCGTGTCATGTGGTGTTTCGCATCGTGTAGTTTTGCGTCATGTATGAAAGGTGATGCCGTGGGTGAGGTGTGGGACTCACCTGTCCCACAGACTAGGTAGTTCATCCTGAAGACCAACATTCAGCTCATCAAAAACTTTCTGGGCCTTTTTTAACTCGTCCTCTGCCTGGAAAGAAAAACGGTGTGATGAAAAATAAACATCTAACTGTAATTATTTCATCACAGGTGAGACTGAAAGTGCGATGACACGTTTCATCGTGCCTTCGCTTCAGCTGTTCTTTTCATATTTCATGTATTGCTTACAGCAAAACTAGCCTTAATGCTAAAAGATGACTAACTTTTATCATCTTGCGGTCATTCTTCATCCCTGAAGCTTGTAGAGTTTCTATGTGATGGCGAGCGCTATCATAGTCAATGAGCTTTCGACTTCTCTTGGCCACACGGTTCTACGGAGAAAGTTATTCCAGTTCAGGAACAGATTCTAAATCAGGTTCAACATAATTTTTGGTTTTCTTTATAACACAAAGCGGCACCTTGAGGTCAGGAAATTGTTGGAGATACCCATCCAAGCTGAGCAAAGTGGAGTCTACCAGTTTATTATGGAAGTCTTCCCATAATGCATCACAATCCTAAAGAAAAATGCACAAAATTAATCTGGATTGCTTTACATTGAAAATAAAAGTATTAAATGACAGTTTGAACAATAAAAAAGACCACAAACTGATTCCCACTGATGTAAATGTGTTGTAGCACCCATGGTGGCCTTGTCTTTCTTAATTGGACAATGATCATCATGTGACATTTTTGATTTTACGTAGGTGAGACACTGACCTTGCCGATGATCATGACATCATCCTTGCCATGCCAGTCTGGTTCATAGACTTCATGCAGAGATTGAGTCAGGTTGATGGAGGCCTGCTGCATTCCTGCAGAGAGCAACAGTGACCTTTGACCCCTCCAGATTAGTTGTTTGAAATGATCTTGGTGTTTGGGAGCTTCCTGCACTCCCTCTGATGAAGAGTGACGGCTAAAGTCTGAACACATGATATGCTTTTACCCATGTGCCTCCCCCCCGCCCTCCCACACACGCACGCGTGCGCACACACACAGACACACACACACTTTCCCTCCCACCTTTAATGGCAAAAGATTTCCAGGAAGTAAAGTGTGTTTGTGTCTCACCTTTAATGGCAGACATGTAGGCCCTCATCTCCCTCTGTAGCCTGGAGCCCTCAGACTGATAGATGAAAAAAATTATTTTCACCAATATTCACTAATATTCACAATCACACAGAGATGTTATAAACAACTATCAGCACTTCTCTTCTCACCTCTTGTTTCTTGAAGTTGGAGACAACTTCTTCAAACTGCTCATCTTTGGTCTCATCTGCTTTTCCCAGTTTCTGCAGCACCTGAAAGAAATCAGGAACTCGTGTTAAATGTCAAATCATGAAAAGTGTGAAATCGCAAAATCAGGAAACATGTAAAATTGTGAAATCACGTGAAACCATTAAATTCTGAAATCATACAGCTTTGGAACAGCTGGGACTGAATATTTTCCATCAGAGAGCAGTGTTTAGAAAAAAGAAAACTAATTTTAAAATTTCTGCTGTTTTTAACTCAAGTATTTAGAATAATAGTAATAATAATATCAAATCTTTAACTCTCCTCTCTGCTGTGTATTGATTGTTATTATTGATCGTTATTATTGGGATGTAATAGATGGTTTTGGCAACTGTCGTGTTATATTGCAGCTTTAATGTTGTAAATGGATGAAATGTCTTCATCACATGTTCTGAACATGTGAATGAACGGTGTGCCATGCCATGACATCATACCCACAATATTATTATGGGTACGATTACATGCTGGTCTGTTTGCACCTCCTCCAGCAGCAAACGGGCTCCTCCTCCTCTTTGACCTACTCACACCTCCCTTTGCCCACTCTGCTCCACTATCACAGAATGCAAAGACCTGAAGTGCGTTCCAAAGCTCTTACTCATTTCCACGTTTCCCTCTCTTGCATCTTTTCCTCACGTCTTAGTCCCGCCCATGAAAGTCGAGAGGAAAGGACGTGAGGGAAAGACATGAGGACAGAGGAGCTGAACAATGCCGATTAAGAGAAATGTCATCGTTCCTCAAGCATCATCTAAAGCGACGTCACTTACTGATGATGTCACAGCTGATCAGTGTGTTTGGAGTTGCTGTGCTTTAATTCCTAGACAATCATAAAATAGTGAAATATTGATTATTATTGTAACAGTTAACATGAACAGTTTGACAAATGCAGAACAGTCTGACGTTATAATCTACAGATCATCATCCCGTTTCATTTCTAAGTGTTTCACTGCTCATAGAGTTAAAATACAAAGTTTATCATCATGAGTGAACTTTAACTAATAGGATGTTTTATTACATGTCAGTGGATTTTGCTGCTGCTTGTTGTATTATTGTTTTATTTGTCTTTGATTACTGATGTTTGATTTAGTCTGATTGATTGATCTGATCTGATTAAAATGACAGAGTCATTTTACACCTGAGATGTTTCTGTTATTTTTCTGTTCACGTTTGATCAAACTCATGATAAGGTCATATGAAGATGCATGTCGGTGTATCAGATCAGCTGTAGCAGATCTGTCCAATCAGAAACAGNAAGGTCATATGAAGATGCATGTCGGTGTATCAGATCAGCTGTAGCAGATCTGTCCAATCAGAAACAGGCTTCCAGTAAAGGGCCATGTCTGTGTCGCTCATGTCTCCTGAGAAGCTCCTCCATCCTCAGAGCAGAAATAAGAGCTTTGGGACGTCCTTAAAGATGGTGGACCTGATTGGCTCATGGGTCACATGAGGATCGATCATAAGAGCTTTGGAACACACCGCAGGATCACTCCATCCAACCTCAGGTGATCCCTCACACCTGTCCTGACCTCTAGTCTGACCTCATCTGTCCTGCACATCCTTCAAGTTGCCACATCCATGGATCCTGCCACATCCCACATGCCGCCACCCACCAGTCCACTCGCCATCCAACAGCCGTCATCTTTCCTTCTCAGTCATTGGCTCGTCAGCCGTTTGTTCTCTCTCTCTGCCAGATTGTGTTTATTTTGTGCAAATGTCTTGCTGTAACTCTGGGGATTTTTTCTGTTACCTATTATCCTGTCGGCTCTTTGTTCCAGTGTCCTGTCACTGGCTTGTCCATTCATTTTGTAATTTCAGCCCTTTTTTGAAACTGTTGCCTATTTGCTCTGTATCCTGCACCAAAAGCCTGTCTGTCTACATTCAGCCTGTCTGTCTGTCTACATTCAGCCTGTCTGTCTACATTCAGCCTGTCTGTCTACATTCCCTGTCCTTCTACATTCAGCCTGTCTACATTCCCTGTCCTTCTACATTCAGCCTGTCTGTCTACATTCAGCCTGTCTGTCTACATTCAGCCTGTCTGTCTACATTCCCTGTCCTTCTACATGCAGCCTGTCTGTCTACATGCAGCCTGTCTGTCTACATTCCCTGTCTGCTTGCCGGTATTTGAGTCATGCTGTAGTCCGTCGTGACACACTGACCATGTACAATGTGAAGAAAATCCTGCTCAGTCCTGTCACTAATGGAAACGGTTTTTATTTGGCCTCTTTCATTTCATTTTCTCATGTATTTAAAGGCCTCAGCTTGTCCAACTCAGTCAGAGGACTTGTTCATAATAACAAGATTTATTTCTTTTTTTCAGAATGCTCACACTGGAAGGTGAGGCGAAAAGCCGCCGTTGTAGAGAGGATGAGGTTGCGCATGTGTGTGTGTGTGTATCTTTTCAAAATCTCAATGCGGTTAATCATATAAATGGGGAAAGCAACATGAACAATAACTTTGTTATTAACAGGAATTCTGTGTCTTCTGTGTTTCTGTGTCTCCACTTGATTATAAATGAGGATTTAAACAGGGATATGGGCACACAGTTTCACTAAATAAAAAAGAGTTTGAGACAAGTTAAAATATTCCCAACCTTCAATCAATCAATCAATTTGATTTGTACATTACTTTTCCTACATGAGTGCTTTCACAAAACAATAATACAAGTCAGATAAAAACAGAGAAGGTAAAACAGTAAAAGACCATTTTACACCTCACCACACCTGACCAATCAGCATGAAGTGGGCATAGCTGCAAAAAGTTAACATTTTCCCAACCATAACCCTAACCGAACCGTGGACAATGAGTATTAAAGTCAGAACTGTGGACAGTGTGTATTAAAATCAGAACCGTGGACAGCGTGTATTAAAATCAGAACCGTGGACAGCGTGTATTAAAATCAGAACCGTGGACAGCGTTTCACGGGCAGCTTTCACGATCTAAACCAGTTAAGGTTTCAGAACCACGGACAGCTTCTGTCCCACAGGACTAATGGTTTTCTTTCTGTGTGTAAAAAGGCGTTAGCTTGCAGGATAACTAGCTCCTCTCTGTTATCAGAGGGTATTAAAGGAATTACAATCCTCTTAGAGGGTGGAGATGGAGGTGGAGGCACAGAAACACTCAAAACAGAAAAAAGGTCAGTCAGAAAGAGATGGAGTCACATTTCTGTCTGTAAATGTACGTCAATCAAATTTAGTACAATCAAAGCAGCTTTTACTAAATACTTATAAGGCTGAACATGTTCACTTTTAGGATTACCAATATAATTTTTGGAATGAAATATAAAATTAATTAATTTTAAGACTTTAAGATTTAGGAATAGACTAAAATTTACTATTGTTGGTTTGCTGATTATTAGTATGGAGTTCATTTCTGTAGTGACTTACGGGCCCTAAAAATAACCTGATCTGGACTTCAGATATGACGTCATCACGCCGCGGACACACAGGGCATCTCCCCCCCCCCCCCCCCCCCCNCCGCCGACCTTTAGCAGGAAAACACCTCCTCGCCCCATTAATTTACCTCAAACATAGTTAACAACGCGTTTAACGATAATGTGACGTAATCAATAGCAATAATCATCAGATGGAAACATTCGGTTTGCCACTTCAGCCAATGAAAACGCTCTGCTGCTAAATTCTGATTATGCTGATGATGTTTGTACTGATGAAGATTAAAATCAGATTATTAATTATAACAGAATAAGAAAAAACATCCACATTCAGCTGCAGCGGCCTGCAGCATCTATCCGTCTTTTCCTTTTCATTTCATCCCTCTATCCGTCCTCCATCCCTCCATCATAATAAAAAAACATGAAACGTCTCACCTTCTCCTGCGCTCTGTTCAGCCTTTTCTGCACGTTTTTAGCGAAGATTCCCGTTTTAATGTCCGCCATGATGACTGCGGAGAGAGAGACCGAGAGAGAAACAGAGAGGGGAGGGGGCAAGGAAAAGGAGAGAGAGAGAGAGAGAGAGAGAGAGAGAGAGAG
>VXCM01003060.1:6210-38736 GCA_014773175.1 Lucifuga dentata | reverse complement strand
TGGGGGGGGGGGTTAAAGGTACGATTCCATACAAATTGCTGATTTTTTCCCCCCTAAGTATATTTATTGTAATTTTGTTTTTGATAACGCACAAAACACACTCAGAACTAGAACTTTCCCTACCGCTGATCAGTAAAAATAGTGTAAATAATTAAACAAAAAAAGCATGTAATAATGAACAGATATGCCAAAAAAAAAAAAAAAAAAAAGGGGGTGGGACATATATAAATCATGTACAGTTATTCATAGTATCTTCATGTGACAAATGTTACAGAAAAACAGCGACAAAAAAAAAGTCAAATTAGACTCCAATCTAAGTGGTTACAAATTGTGAAAAGGGAGTCCATATCTGTTAAACTCTTCTATTTTCCTTTTTACTGTGTTTGTCAGTTTTTCCACGGCAAGATTACAAGACATTTCTTTTATCCATTGAATAGAGGAAGGTCTTTGGATATCTTTCCATTTTGGCTGTAAGAAACAAAAATCTATAAATTTACGTTTTTGTTTTTTTCTGTCTGCATATATAGTTGTGGTTCATGCCAAGATTGGCATAACTGTTTTTTATATATATACAATAAATTTACGTTTTCTTGCATTTATTACAAAATTGACAGGATATTATATGCAATAAGCTTAATTTAGCTCCCAGAGGAACAGTCTCTCCAGTTAAATCACAAATCAATTCAAAGACCTCCTTCCAGAACATCTGAAGCTCCCTACACTCCCAGATACAATGAAAAAGGGTACGTCTTTCCTCATTGCATTTAATGCAATTATCAGGAATATTAGGATTAAACCTGTGTAGCTGATTTTAACAGAAAAAAAAAAAAACATGGAAATTTGAATTTGGATTATTGACTGAAGTGACCATCAAAAGATTTGTTTTTTTTTTAAAGTTCTTTATTGGGGGTTGCGTTAAAATGATTAAAATTTATATAATAAAAAAACTGAATTGTTTATTGTGCAATTTTCTGCAATTTCTCCACTGTGGGACTAATAAAGGATTTATTTATTTTCATTTATTCTTATCTTTATCTTTGTTCTAAAAGTAAATGTTTCTGTTCTGTAATTCAGTTTCATTAATGTTCATCATCTTTCTATATATAAACATATTTAGAAATGTTCATTGCATGAAAAGTTTTTAATCACTGTTTTGATCATAAATGTAGCAGATGAAGTAATTTTACCTTCTGGTCTCTTTTCTGCTGAGCTGTTATTGCAATAAAAATTCACCAGAGGGCGTCAGAGCAGCTAAAACTATGATAAAATAAAAGTTATGTGATTAAATATAAAAACACTGAATGAATAATAAATACGTTTATGAAATTTTATTTTGTGCTTCAGATTAAAGTGTATTTACTAAAAAAAAAACAATAATATAGATAAAATCTGTGATCTAAAGGTAAACCAAAGTTAGCCCCGCCCACCAAAAGATGCAGGCATGAGGAATAAAAGAACTAAATGAGTTCTTAATGTTTGTTTTCTTCAGTAAAGTTGTAAACAAAGCAGTTAAATGCACAAAAAATCTAAAACATAATTCCACAGCTTCACGAATAAATTGTATTATACCTGTAATTTACAGTGTATTACTGAGACAGACAAAAGACAGGTAAGGACAATTATGTAATACCTGTCTGTCTTTCTGTCTCTCTTTTTCTTTCTCTTTCTGTCTCTCTTTCTTTGTTTTTGTTGTCTCTTTTCATCTCATTTCTCTTTCTGTTTCTCTCTCCATCTTTCTCTTTCTCTCTTTCTCTGTCTCCCTTGCTTTCTGTCTCTCTCCCCCTCTCTCTGTGTGCCTGTCTCTCTTTCCATCTCTGTCTGTCTCTCTCTCTCCACGTGAGGTGACTATGACGCTGCAGTGACTCATTGCAGCCACATGCTTGTACTACACTGAGTACATCACTTTGTGTGTGTGTGTGTGTGGTATGAATGATTCAGGAAGACACTTTTCTTCCTCCTCTTCCCTCCTTCTTCCTCCTCTGTCATGACGTTCATTCAGGAGGAAACACCACAACTGTGTGTGTGTGTGTGTGTGTGTGTGTGAGGGAAACACCTCTGTGGATGGAGGGAGGGATTAGAGGGAGAGAGGTATAATTGCAGAAACAGAGGAGAGAGAGAAAGAGTTGAGTGACCCTGCCCACTGTGTTCATTCAGCTTAGACACTCAAGAGCTCCGTCAGAACTGCACCACACCAAACGGGATCCAGACCAGGAACCAGACCGAGAACCAGACCAGGAACCAGACTGAGAACCAGCCTGATCACGACACCAACTCAGTGTCCTTAAATGCTCACTGTTGAACTGTGAGAGTTTCTGTGAGGAATAACTTAAGGAAGACTGCAAACTAACTTTTGAAGCAGATGGTGACTTTGCATCTCAGAAACTGCTTCAACTGACTTTTACAAACTCTTACCAATTCTAATGACTCATCCTGTGAAGATCCACCTTGAAGGAGGAAATTTAACTACCTGTTAAGCAGCTGCTGGCGCAGTCGGTGTCCAGCTGTTCTAACTTTTTCTGGTGTTTCTTCAGGCAGTTCCAGCATCAAAGAAAAACACTATATTGACTCTACTGATACTGTTCTGCCTCCACTGTCTCAATGTGCTGTCTGACTTTGTGACCACCTGACCTGAAGCAGGACATCAAACTTGTAACAGTGGATGATGGATTAGCTGGTGACACCGCAGTCGGATGTGTTGCTGTCATAGCTGCTGTGTTTCTGAGACACGATAGATCTTAATCTGACTCAGTTTGTGTTAGTATCATTGACCAACATGGCCTCAGCCTCTCTGCTCACCATGCTCTTTCTTCTGACTTCCGGGCTGCCATTGGTCATTGAAGCTTCACCGGCCATCTCTCTGGCAACTCAGATGGATGAGACACCCCGTCCTGAGGACAGGGCATTGGCCTCCACCTGTCCATCCTGTGCTTTGGGCCAGATCAAAAGGAACTCATCATCTGCATCGGTGGCGGAACAGACCAACATGGTGGAGGCAGTGAAGCGCCACATCCTCAACATGCTGCACCTGAGCACTCGGCCCAATCTGACGCAGCCAGTTTCTCGTGCTGCATTGCTCAATGCCATTAAGAAGCTGCATGTTGGTCATGTGGCAGAAGATGGTAGCGTGGAAATCCAGGAGGAGGGGGGCAGCACCAGGGACCCCATGCCAGAGGAACTGCCATCTGAAATTATCACCTTTGCACAGCCAGGTCAGTATATGCCTTTCAGCCAATCAGCTGCTTAGTTTTTGTTTCTCCAGTGATTATTTTTCTGTCTGTGTCCAAAATCTTTTCTTATATCTAGTGACTCTCCAGACATTACTGTAGAATCAGCAGGTGGTAACAGGATGCAAACCCACATCAGTAATGTGATTAATTCCCTAACAGCATTAGAATGACGACAGATCAGTTGTTTCTGTTATCACTTACTGATGCTTTATCCTGTTTCTATTGTCACTTACTGATACTTTATCTTGTGACAAAACTTCATCTTATATGATCACAGACATACTTTATTACTGTAAGTGCATTAAGTGCTTCAAATTCTACCGGATGTTAACTCTAATGCTAACACTAACCCTAATATTAACATTAACACTAACCCTAATGCTAATATTACCACCAACATTAACACTGACTCTAATGGTAACACTAACTTTAAAGCTAACACTAATGCTAATGCTAGCACTAACCTAACACTAACCCTACAGGCGAGTGTGTGACATTTGAATGTAGATGTGTATTCAGGGAAACATGATGATGCCATTTTGGGGTTGTACCTGTGGTTGTGTGTAAGAGTGAAATTGTACCTGTTGTGTACGAGTGTGACATTGTACCTGTTGCTGTGACATTGTACCTGTCTCTGTGTACGAGTGTGACGCTGTACCTGTCGCTGTGTACGAGTGTGACATTGTACCTGTCGCTGTGTACAAGTGTGACATTGTACCTGTCGCTGTGTACGAGTGTGACATTGTATCTGTCGCTGTGTACGAGTGTGACATTGTACCTGTCGCTGTGACATTGTACCTGTCGCTGTGTACGAGTGTGACATTGTATCTGTCGCTGTGTACGAGTGTGACATTGTACCTGTCGCTGTGACATTGTACCTGTCGCTGTGTACGAGTGTGACATTGTATCTGTCGCTGTGTACGAATGTGACATTGTACCTGTTGTTGTGTATGTGTGACATTGTATCTGTCGTTGTGTATGAGTGTGACGTACCTGTTGTTGTGTATGAGTGTGACATTGTACGTGTCGTGTTTGAGTGAAACTGTTCAGAACAAAAACATGTTCCCCCTCGTTGGCTTGTTTGCTCATATAAATGTCCATAATGTATTTGTGCTATAAATAGTTCTCGTTGTGAGCGGGATCTTTAATTAAAAATGCTTCAAAGGCTGGCAGACATTAGGGGAATAGTGGTAGTGGTGGTGGTGGGGGGGGAGGTGACATACCGAGTGGTCTCAGGCCGTGAATAATCTCTTCATGCAGACAAACGTGGGCCCCAGTAATTATGGCGTGGGGGTGGGGGGTTCTGCTGTCCTTGTTAGCAGCATTCTTTCTTTTTTTAGTGTGGCTGCTCATATTGCTGCTCAGCAGTTATTTAAATGATTCATTCATGCTTCTGTCAGATGTTTAGTTGTTTTACTGGCTCACAGATTTTGTGTTTTCCATTTTTCTCATCCAATAGAGCACAGCATAATGATGCATAGACATGGCTGATGCATGCTAACATGGTAACATCTGTCTGTTTTTTACTGTACTAGGAGACTCCCCAAACATTGTGACTTTTGACATTTCAAAAGAGGGAACTGGCTCATCAGTGGTGGAGCAGGCAAATGTTTGGATCTTCCTGAAGTTGGCGAAGGGAAGCCGAGTCAAAGGCAAAGTGATGCTGCATCTGCTGCAGGGTCACCAGCATCTGGACCCCGCTGACGCTAATATCCAGGAGGAGGAGTCAGTTTCAGAAAAGATGGTGGATACTCGACGCAGCGGGTGGCATGCGTTCCAAATAATTCACAGCGTCCAAACTCTGCTGGACCGTGGACAGACCATGCTTACTCTGCAGGTGTTCTGCCCACAGTGTGCCGAGGCTGGAGCGACACCTGTGCTGACACATGCTGATGGCGAGCTGGCCAGTGAACGTGAGCAGTCCCACCGACCTTTCTTCACGTTAGCCCTCCGAACTCAAGAGGAAGTGACTCAGCGACGAGTGAAACGAGGCCTGGAGTGTGATGGGAAGATCCGTGTCTGCTGCAAACGGCAGTTCTATGTGAATTTCAAAGACATCGGCTGGAATGACTGGATCATTGCGCCGTCTGGGTACCATGCCAACTACTGTGAGGGCGACTGCCCCACCCATATGGCAAGTGTCACAGGCTCCTCCCACTCCTTCCACTCTACTGTCATCAATCACTACCGCCTGCGGGGGTACAGTCCTTTCCAGAGCATCAAGTCCTGCTGCGTGCCCACCAGGCTGCGCGCCATGTCCATGCTTTATTACAATGAGGAGCAAAAAATCATCAAGAAAGACATTCAGAACATGATCGTAGAAGAGTGCGGCTGCTCATAAACACTCTGAACCTCGGGCCATGAAAATCCTCTGAAAACCATCTAAAAACTCTGTTTGATCGGTACCACTGTCTAATACTGTAAACTTTACAAAACACTTGTAGCTAGTGTCTTTATAAATGTTAATAAGTTATTAATTCTTTCTTTAATAACAAGAACTTGGGGTTGCCAGGTTGCCTAGCACTTTTCCTCCTCCAGCAAAACTTTATTGTGGTTATCATTGTAGAGAAGTAATCTGAAGAAATCTTACAAACATTTATGCCAGCAGATGGTCCAAAGTTTAATTCTGATTACTTTTTACTAATCTATAAACTGTTAACATTAATTAAGACACAAGTTACTTATAGATTCTTTATAAAGTACTTTGTCAAAAAGTGGTACCAAAGTGAAATGGGCACTTTGTGACTTCGATAAAATACTTATGCATTGTATTTCTTGAGCTGAGTGACTCTTGTCCACTTTGGAATGAGAACATGCAATAGAGAATACTATGCAACAAGTGTCAGAACATTAAACTGTGGACAATTCTTTGTATATTTGATTGAATGAATAACATTTTGATATGTGCTTAGTGGAGGTTAAAAATGTTTTTTAAAAATCTATTGTTGAGATACTTGAAAGAAATTTATTCAAGTAAGCTACTGGAGATAAATATCATCATTACCAACATCATTATTATTATTATTATTATTAAATAAGTTGAATGTTGAAATAAGCACGGTTACAAACATTGGACACAGAGCAGCGAAGCTTCAGTTTTTTGTTGCCTTCAGAAAAAGCCAAAGACTCTCAACAATTTCCACAACAACCAACATAGTAACATTCTTTTATTTTTGGGATAATGAACTTTGTCAATTAACAAGTTGATGATTCAGCTAACGAGCTGTAAGCAAACACATTTGTTTAATGAACATGGCAGATAATAAATCATAATATTCTTTAATCACTGCTAATTTTTTTTCTGAACTTTTTTTGCTTCATAATTAAACATTTAAGTCTTTCCTTAATGATTTTGATTTGTTATTTTCACAGACACACAACTTACACTGACCAAGACAGGACTGCAAATTGTGCAAACCATGTGACCATTTTAGAGCACTTCACATTTTATCTCACAAGTGTCAGCTCAGGAAGCAAACATCTTCTTTTTTTCTCCACTTTTTGCTAAACAGAAACTTCATCCATTCTAAAAATCGGGATGTACATAAAAAAATTAGGTTTTTTTATTATTCTATACCATTTTACAGTGATTGGTTGGTAAATTCATGCAGGCGTGGCCTATTTAACAGAATTCTTCAACACATTAGATCCTGTAAAATGTGGTGTCCTGTAGGTGGCGCTACAGCAGCATGATAAACGTAAATGTCAATAGCCAGGTTAAATTTTATACATTCAATCCTTTAACAAATGCAACTTAGATGCAAAATGAATTTTAGAGCAGAAATAGTGCAGGAGAAAGAAATAAATTACCAACAAAACTGATTTATTGATTTTTGATTTTATTCATAATTGTTTTATTAAGAGAGTCAGGATTCTATTTTTTTTAGTTTTAAGTGTTTTATTTGAATTAGTTTTAATGTGAATTCATTTCGTTGTAGTTGGTGACAGTAAGTTTTAACTTTGGTCAGTTTCAATTACTTTCAGGTTTTTAGCGTCACATCCTCTTTGCTGGGTTTCTGTAATAAAAGAAGTAAAAATGAAAACATCACGTAAGAAGTGGCGTATTCAGAGTATACACCCCGTATGTTTGTGTATATATACACGGTATGTTGTGTACACTGTGTGTATATGTAAAGTGGCACAGATGTTGTCTATTTATATTTTCCAGGTGAACTCTGAGGTTAAACCAGCACGACTCGTCACCAGACGGATGCAGGTTTGTTCACTTTCTGAGGACAAAGTGTTCTGATGAACGCAGGTGAACCCACCACAGGTCAGCTCTGCAAACAGCCAAGTTCACTATCAAACAGCCAAGTTCACTATCAAACAGCCAGAGTTCACTACCGGACTCCATTCAGTCACATCTGTTCTTAAATCACATGTATGACATAAATGTCCTCATGACACCAAACAGTAGAAAGTTTGACATTTGATCCACCTGAACTGTTTAAAACCTGCCAGAGTTTTTTACTATTACACATACGTGTTCAGACCAGAAGAACACAGGAGGACATACAAACTAACCCGAAAAACAAAACACATTATAACTTTTGATATGGAGTATAAAATGCTGTAACGTAACTAAAGATACGAGCAGATGTCAGATAAATGTACTGCAGAACAAAGTCAGCTGGTCAGTGCAGTGGCAAAGCAGAAATACTCGAGTAAAGTAGTAGGGCCTGTAATGTGTACTCTAGTACACGAGTACACATGTATGATACAAATCGGCTCCACAGAATCCAGAGTTCATCACAGGTCACATGAAAGTTTCCCATGTGACAGGAAAGAGTCGAACATTCAGTAAATACAAACTTCTGAGCAAACAGTCAAAGTGCATCGGCCTCTGCAGGAAACGCCAGGCTGTGCGCCAGCAACATGCCTTCTCAACGAGTCACAAGTCATGCCTCACAACACAAGTCACGCCTCACAAGACACATTTCACAAGTCACACTTCACAAGTCACACCTCATAAGTCACGCCTCACAACACAAGACACACCTCACAAGTCACACTTCACAAGTCACATCTCACAAGTCACACCTCACAAATCACAAGTCACACCTCACTCCACAAGTCACACCTCACAAGTCACACCTCACAAGACAAGTCAGGCCTCACCACAAGTCACACCTCACAAGTCACTTCACAAGTCACACCTCACAAGTCACAAGTCACACCTCACAAGACGAGTCACACGTCACAAGTCACAAGTCACGCTTCACAAGCCACACCTCACAAGACAAGTCAGGCATCACCACAAGTCACACCTCACAAGTCACACTTCACAAGTCACACCTCACAAGTAACACGTCACATGCCAAGTCACACCTCGCAAGTCACATGTTACAAGACAAGCCACACCTTGCACCTCACAAGACAAGTCACATGTCACACTTCATAAGTCACACATCACAAGATAGGTCACAAGTCACATGTCACACTTCACAAGTCACACATAAGTCATGTCACACCTCACAAGACAAGTTACATGTCACATCACAAGTCACACATGACAAGTCATGTCACACCTCACAAGACAAGTCACATGTCACACATCACAAGTCACATGTTACAAGTCACAAGTCACACCTCACAAGTCACATGTTAAATGACAAATCATAAGTCTCGTCACACCTCACAAGTCACATGTTACAAGACAAGTCACAAATCACCTCACAAGTCACATGTTACAAGACAAGTCACACATCACATATTACACACCTCTCAAGTTACACCTCACATCACAAGTCACACATCAGATGACAAGTCACACCTTCCTCACAAGTTACATGTCACAAGTCACACATCACAAGTCATGTCACAAGTGACATATCAAATGTCATGCCACAAATCATAGGTGACAAGTCACATCACAAGTCATGTCGTAAGTGAAAAATCGCAGGTCAGAAGTAACAAGTCAAATCACACGTCACAAGTCCGTAATTTTTGCATTGTAAGTCTGACATCACAGAGCACTCCGTAGGACTAGAGTCTGAACGCAGGTCTTTGAGCATAAAACACCTTGAGAAAGTCACTGATTGGGGGTGTGGCCTGTATAAGGCTGTTTCCTGTTGTTTTTACCTGATCTACTCTATAAACACTGAAAACACAAACGTAAACACAGTTTAACAGTTCAGGTCTGTAAATTATTTCTGTGCAGTGATGAGATATTTAAATAAAAGTTATTTACTGATTTTTACTGTTGCATGATAAAAACAAAAATATATTTAAAAAAAAAACTCCAGGTGTCATAAACAATCTAAAGGAACATTATGGTGATTTTGCAAGTTTGAGCCCAATAAATACAACCCTCTTCCATGTTCATTACTAATAACCATCCCAAAACATGCTACTGGAGTGGTAAATATTAGAATTGTTTTTCCTATCTTCCAGACTGTCATCAGTTTCAGTTAAATTCAGTACAACATAAAAATCAACTTGTAGAGACTTGCTGAGATAATCCATAAAAGAACAAAACACCTGTTAAATATTTTGTCAAAGTTACATAATTATCTGATCCAACACAAAAATGTGTCTCTGCCAGGTAATATAGTCCCAGGTAAAATCGACTTTTACCAAGAAATTAAAAAGGACCATCCCTTCTACATTTAGTTGCATGTTAAGATGCGTGTATCATCTGAACAATTGATTTTGAAAGATTAGAAGATTTAGCAAAACAACAGGAAAACATGAATACCATAAATGCTGTATTAGTGGGCGGGGCCTTTATTTACCTCAAATTCAGACAGAACCTGGCTAATATAGTAGACAGGCTTTTACCAGAGACAGCCTTTATTTCTAATTTTGCTGCTGAACAAACCCGTAACAGCATAAAAGCACACCGCCACACTGTGAACATGCCTCCAGGAGCTTTTAGAAAGGTTCATTTTCATCCGCTTTTCCTGGTTGGTGGTGACAGCAGAACGTCATGCTCTTCGCCAGGATGTGGAGCCTGTCCCTGGCGAGGAGCACGTGACGTTCCGCTGTCACTCACAGCGACCGTGGGCTTCACATTTATTTACGGCTTTGCTTCACGTTGGCTGGAGAGGCTTTAAAGTGGTTTGTTAGTGGTAAAATGGTAGTTAGCACAGATTACGCTCCTAGTAAAAGACAAACACCAAACTCACCTTTATATGATACCCTTTTTATATTTTTACTTCGTCCTGCTGACCTCTCCCGGCTATTATTTGAATACCAGCTTTTAATAGAGATTTATGATATGTTTGGCAGTAATGTAACATATATATGTTAAACTTGCAAAATTACTGAAATGGTCCTTTAAGACTATCCTGAAACAAAACAACCCATGTTGTGAATGGCGTTTTGACATAAAGCATTGGACGAGTGGTAAACAAACATTAGAAACAGGAAGATGGGTTTGGGGAATTAACAGTTTTTCCTTCTTTTAATATTTTTAAGCTAAATTGGTTTATAGAGCTAAAAGTTAAATATGTGGCAAGGAAGATAAAACATGTTTTTGGTGTCGACAGCTTTAATAACTTTCCTTTAAACAGACTAAAGGTCCACATGGAGCTTTTACACTCTGACAGAGGCAATGATGGAGTGATGGAGAGATGGAGAGATGGAGGGATGGAGAGATGGAGTGATGAAATGATGGAGTGATGGAGTGATGAAATGATGGTGATGGAGTGATGGAGTGATGAGAGATGGAGTGATGGAGTGATGAAATGATGAAGTGATGGAGTGATAGAGTGATGGAGATTTGGAGAGATGAGTGATGGAGAGATGGAGTGGTGGAGAGATGGAGAGATGGAGTGATAGAGATTTGGAGAGATGGACTGATGGAGAGATGGAGTGATGGAGTGATGGAGAGATGGAGTGATGAAATGATGGAGTGATGGAGAGATGAAGTGATGAGAGATGGAGAGGAGTGATGGAGTGATGAGAGATGGAGTGATGGAGATTTGAAGAGATGGAGTGATGGAGAGATGGAGTGATGGAGAGATGAAATAATGGAGTGATAGAGAGATGGAGTGATGAAATGATGGAGTGATGGAGTGATGGAGAGATGAAATAATGGAGTGATAGAGAGATGGAGTGATGAAATGATGGACTTCCGGTCTAGCACGCTAGGTGATGGCAGCGTAAAGCAACAGGTTCCCAACAGCAAGAACTAAAATTGCCCGATAAAACTCAATTTTCCACAAAAACGTGCTACAAATAAGTGTACATACAACGGGCGAACACATAATGCCTAAAAGAAACAAGAAGAGTCTTGTGCAAGATACAGAGCATGATGAAGAAGAAGACCAAATGTCCCAAGCTAGCAGCAACATGGAGGATGACATGCAGCCGGACACGGAGCCAAGTCGAGAAGCTAACCTGGGCNTGCTAGCAGCAACATGGAGGATGACATGCAGCCGGACACGGAGCCAAGTCGAGAAGCTAACCTGGGCTTAATCCTGAAAGAATTACGTGAATTCAGAAAAGACTCATGTCAACAATTAACTGGTATAAAAGAAGAAATGAACAAAATCCACATAAGAGTGAAAGAAGCTGAGGAGCGAATTGTTTCGGCAGAGGCCCGAATCCAGATATTGGAGGAAGTTTTATCGGAACTGGTGAGACTGCAGATGAAAATGGAGGCTAAACTGACGGATTTGGAGGGGCGTTCGCGACGTGACAATGTGAGAATACACGGGGTGAAGGAGGGAGCCGAAGAGAACACGACATCAATGATCACTTTTGTGGAGGATTTGTTAATGAAGGGCCCGGAGCTCCCTAATTCAACAGTGCTAAACACTGAGAGGGCGCACCGAGTGCTCGCCCCCAAACCCCCGGCAGAGGCTCCGCCAAGATCAATTGTGGTCAAGTTTGCAAGTTATAGAGTGAAAGACGAAGTGCTCAGACATGTTTGGCAGAAGAAAGGATTCGACTTCCAAGAAAAAAGGATACACCTGGATCATGATTATGCTCCGGAACTGTTGAGGAAGCGGAAGGAATACGCAGAGGCGAAAACCTTGCTTAAGGAAAGAAACGTCAGATTCCAGACACCGTTCCCGGCCAGACTGAGAGTGTTTTACAAGGAGGGTACAGTGGTTTACAGCTCGGCAGAGGAGGCAATGGCGGACATGGCAGAGAGAGGAATACCGGTAACGGTGCTGAAAAAAACAACTTCTGTTTTGGACCGGATCAACCAGCTGACTTGGCGACCCAGCGGAAGACGAGGAAACCGAGAGAACACAAGCCCCGGACGGGGCTTCAAGGAACGGCTCCAGGCATTCCGGCGTCAGGACACTTGATAAATACCTCTCATATGACAGCTGTAGCCACGACATGACTCTTAATTATTATGAACAAGCTTTAAAATAATGTTAAGAACCAGATTTTTATTATCTCAGATGTTCTCAATATGATACTTAAATACTTAACTTATCAGGAGAATAATGTTTGGCATATAGAGGACAGATGTGATGTCGGGACACCTCCTACTGGACATTATGGACCATTGGAGCCTGCAGGCTGAAGAGGGCTCTCTCCCAAGGCTAGGAGGAAGAGACTTACCCTCAGTACTCATATTCCATCAGAGTCACAAGGCCATAAAAAAGGCCCCAACTTTGGAAGTCGCTGTTGATAAGTGTGATGTGGCTCATTATTCTGTTTATATGTTACTAGTTAATGTTTATTCTTGTGCTATCACTCCATATAGCACTTGGGGTGTAAGATATTTTCTTTATGCAGGCATAGCAGGACTAAAGATTGACCCAGTGAAAAATAATGCAAAATATTAAGCCAATTAAAGTAATCTCCTATAACGTAAACGGTCTGGGGAATCCAATTAAAAGGAGTAAAGTTCTGGCAAAACTGAAGAGAGAGGGAATGGAAGTGGCTCTCCTTCAAGACACTCATTTAACAGAATTGGAACATAAAAAACTTGAAAGGTGGAGATTTAAACAGTACTCATCCTCCTGTAGCCAAAGTTCTAAAAGAGGGGTAGTCACTGTAATTTCTAGTAAATTAAACTTTGAATGCTCCTATGAAAAGAGGGATATTGAAGGGAGATTTATACTGGTCTGGGGTTATCTATCTACAGGGTGTTTTAGTCACTTTTCTTAATGTTTATGTCCCTCCGGGTATGGAATGGAAATTCTATAGGCAAATTTTTGAATTGATAATCTCTGAAACTCAGGGTATACTTATTTGTGGGGGGGATTTTAACATTAGACTTAACCCATCTCTTGATACATCAAAACCTTGTCATACAGGAGAGAAAAAAATTGCAAATAATATCAAATCAATTATGGGTGAGCTGGGGCTATCAGACATATGGAGAGATTTGAACCTGATGAAGAGGGACTATACTTTTTTTTCCCTCACCCACACTTAACATACTTCAGGCTTGATTATTTTTTTATGTTTCAAAGAGCTTCGTGCAGGGTAGCAGATGGTAACATTGGGACCATGGATTTGTCAGATCATACCCCAATTTATATAGACTTAATGCTAGATACTGAAAAGAGGAGCACTATCTGGAGGTTAAATACAGGGATCCTGAATCAAATGAGGCAGCAAATAAGGACGGATATAAAAGACTATTTGGATCTAAATGACAATGGGGAGGTGTCTCCTCCCATTCTTTGGGATGCATGTAAAGCAGTCCTCCGGGGGAAAATTATAGGATATTGCTCAAATCTTAAAAAGCAGAGGAATGAAAAATTGAACTGCCTACAAACAGAACTGAAGAAATTAGAGATTATGCATAAAATGACACTAAGCCAAGGAATTAAATTACAGCTGGATAAGAAGAAGAATGAATTAAATGAAATCTACTCAAGTGATATTAAAAAAAAGTTGACTTTTTTGAAACAAAGATAATATGAAGCGGGAGATAGATCAACAAAATTGTTAGCCTATAAATTAAAAAAGCAACAAGCAGAAAATACAATTTACAAGATAAAGGATCCTAAAACAAATTCCTTACACCGCAAACTAAAAGATATACAGCAGTCATTTGAAACTTTTTACAAAAATTTATACACACAGCCCAAAGTAGATGAAATACAGATGGATTCATTTCTTGATCAGTTAGAACTACCTAAAGTTAAGAATGAACAAAATAAGCTGCTTGCAAATGAAATTACAGACAAGGAAATTCAAAATGCAATATCACATCTAAAACCCAATAAGGCTCCAGGACCAGACGGTTTTCCCTCAGAGTGGTATAAGGAAATGAAAGATCTACTAATTCCCATATTAATATTAAAGAGCTCTTTTAACCATGTGCTCAAGACGGGCATTATTCCTCATTCATGGAATGAAGCGGTGAGTTCTTTGATACCAAAAGAGGGTAAAGATAAACTTGATTGTGGAAGCTATCGGCCGATTAGTGTTCTGAATCAAGACTATAAGATTTTTACCCATATTCTGACAAAAAGAACTGAAAAAATCCTCCCCCAGATAATAAGTTTAGACCAAACAGGTTTTATAAAACAAAGACAAACGCAAGATAATATCCGCCGAACATTACATGTAATTGAAAATATAACTAAAAATGGCCTTCAGGCAGTAATACTGAGCTTTGACGCAGAAAAAGCTATTGATCGAGTCAGTTGGGAGTTTCTGTATAAAGTACTGAAGAAATTTGGATTCCACCAGACTTTTATAAAAATCATACAAGCATTATATAAAAGCCCAAGAGCAAAAATAAAAATAAATGGAGCTCTATCAAACACATTTAATCTGGAAAGAGGAACCAGACAAGGCTGTCCACTAAGTCCATTACTGTTTGTTATATTTATTGAGGCATTAAGTCAGGGGATTAGACAGGACAATGATATCACAGGTATTAGACTATCGGGCAAAGACCACAAAATATCCCTATTTGTTGATATTTTAATCCATTTATCAAACCCTGAGACGTCTATTTTGAAGTTATTTTCAGTCCTAGATGCCTTTAGCTCTGTCTCAGGTTACAAAATAAATATCTCAAAGACTCAGGTTTTATGCTTTAACTACAGCCCCAACCAAATTATAAGCTCCTATANATAAATATCTCAAAGACTCAGGTTTTATGCTTTAACTACAGCCCCAACCAAATTATAAGCTCCTATACCCAACTAAACTGGGACCTGGATTACATTAGATACCTGGGAGTGAACATCCCAAAGAAACTAATTTATATGCTTTAAATTTTAATTTGTTAAGTCAAAAAATAAACGAAGACATTAGGAGGTGGAATTTAATTCCAATATTAAGCTTTGAGTCACGTATTGAGTCAGTAAAAATGAATATCCTTCCTACGGTACTTTATTTGTTTCAGACTCTTCCGATTGAAATAACAGATAATTTAATGAATGGGACAAATTAATATCGTGGTACATTTGGCAAGGGAGAAAACCAAGGATAAGATTTCTAACTCTTCAGTTACCAAAAAATAAAGGAGGACTTGCACTTCCTTGTTTAAAAGACTATTATATATCGGCCCAACTAAGGACCTTGTTCTGTTGGTGCAATTCTGATTATGAAGCAAGATGGAAAGAAATTGAGGAAATATATCAGGTTCAGTTCCAATTCAGGCATCATTAGGGGATAAAAAATTGATTATAAACTTGATGGAAACAGGAAATACATGGATTAACTTATCTCTGAAAATATGGTTAAACATTATCACTAAGAACGGTTTGTTTGAAGAGATAAAGATTATGAGATGGTGTACATATGACCTTGATTTCACCCCAAACAAATTGGACGTGACCTACAAGGGATGGACCAATAGAGGCCTCACGTCATATTGCACACTTTTTAATAAAGGAGCACTGGAAAATTTTCAGACCTTGAAAAGACAATACGGATTAAATAATAATGATTTTTTCCGATTTCTTCAAATACGCCATCATGTAAACAGCTTTGTCAGAGAGTCGAAAGCCATTTGAAAACAATATATTACAAATATTAATTAGTGCCTATGGAAATGACTCAGGACTTAAAATAATTTCAAGACTATATAAGGGACTTCAAGAGATTAAAAAAGTAAATACCACCTATATAAAACAGAAATGGGAAAGGGAATCAAATAGTTTACCTGAGAAAATCTGGACAAAATATTGTGAATTTCAATGGAAGATATCAAGCTCAGCTTCATGGAGGATATTTGGTTGGAAGTGTCTGAGCAGATTTTTTATTACACCGACTCAGAAGCTGCACCACTCGGGCTCCTCCAACTACTGGAGAAACTGGTTCCCAGGAAGCCCATCACTATCATTTGTTTTGGGCTTGTCCAAAAGTACAATCTTTTTGGTGTAAAATCCACACAGAATTAGTGATGATATTCGGTACGATCGTCACCTTTAAGTGGCATGATCTCCTTTTTGGACTACTTCATTCAACACATNTATTCGGTACGATCGTCACCTTTAAGTGGCATGATCTCCTTTTTGGACTACTTCATTCAACACATATGAACACAAAAGCAAAATATCTATTTGGTATACTCAGTGGTGCTGCCAGAAAGGCCATTACAAGAAAATGGCTCAAGCCGGACACTCCATCTATAGGAGAATGGTACAATATCATTTATGATATCTTTGTAATGGAAAGAATCACTTTCTCCCTGATGCTTCAAGTAAATAAATTTGAGGAAATATGGCAGAAATGGAAAGTGTATATTTCTGTAAAATGCCCTTCTTTTGTTTAAATTATCTTTTATTTAATGTGACTGTAAAAGAATGCATGTATATATGCCTATTTTTGTATTTTTTTTCCTTTAACAACAAATACCCCTTGTTATGATTTTTGTTCAAATTATAAATGTAAAAAAGTTGAATTAAAATAAAGAATTAAAAAAATAAATAAATAAACTAGAGGACAGTTTCACTTCCTCTGAACCGAGACTTGGACAACACAGCAGCCGAGTCCAAATGGTTTTCAGTGTAATGGGATGTGGTGATGTTGTTCCAAGTTTCTGTGTGTAAACATAGCCGAGTGGATAAAACTCACCTTTCTCATCACCTGGAGCGTTTTCACCACTACAGGAGAAAATGAGCGTAAACTGAAGTGCAGGAAAAAAAACAGCCTTAAAGAAAAGCTGCTCATTGGTTGGCGGAGCATCGTGATTCTCCGGTTGAGTTGACCACACAGTGGATCAGGTGTATTTTCTGTTTGAAGATGAATAAGTACGTCAGGTGTGGGTTCGGTCTGTTTGGGTCAGATCTCAGATTCTGGAGTTGTGAATAACTGTATTAGTTACTAATCATCAAACTAATAACTGTATTGGTCATTTATCAGAGGGATGGAGGGGCCTCAGGAGCCCTCTGGCCAGATCAGTTATTGGGAAACAGGTGGAGCTTCCTGACAGGTAGGTATCTCATACCTGAGATTTAACTTCTCCAACCATAACAAGTTCATTCTGTTTTCTGTCAGGATGATAAAAACTCCCATAATCTCTCCAAACCATTCAGCTAACCGTAAAACAACCAAACATTTAAAATACCAAACTGTCTTTGAAAAAGCATCACGTGCACATTGTTGTTTCACGTGTTGTTGATCACCAGTCCAGCTCGGAGTCCAGGAGGCGTGGCCTCGTGGACCCTGCCTATATCCAGAACGACCAGGAAGAAACCTGGAAGAAAAGCAGAAAACGAAGAGAAGAAAGATAAACAGACGTCATCTGCCACCAACGAAAAAGAGTTCTGCTGCTCACTGTGTCACAGGTAACCCCGTTACCCACAATCCCTCTGTCACAGGTAACCCCGTTACCCACAATCCCTCTGTCACAGGTAACCCCGTTACCCACAATCCTTCTGTATCAGAAGTAACTCCGTTACCCAAAAGGAGTTTGCCATTTCAAAGATGGCTGCCGTCCTGCCTCCGCTGCTCATTTTAATATTTATATTGATTTTTGTTTTTCCTGTTTTTTTTTTTTTTTTTCNTTTTTTTTTTTTTTTTACCTGTCCAATCAGATCCATTGATTTCTGGACTTTGTTTTGTAAAGTATCACCTTTTCTTCTGTTTGCTCTGCTAAACGACACAAACGCCACCAGTTTCCATGTTCGTCTTGATTAGCGTGTTTGTGTAAGAACATAAACGTGTGTCAGGTGTGCTGCAGACAGGTTTAAATGTCTCATGTTTTGGTGAATATGGGAGTTGTGGGCAGGGCTTGAGATTTTTGGTCAAGCACACGTCTGTGGTGTGTTATAATGTGAACATTGTCATTTCCACAGGAAGTTCAGCAGCAAGCTGACTCTACGCCGCCACATAGGTGTTCACGGAGGAGAGAAGCCGTTTGCGTGTCCAAACTGTTCATACAGCAGTAGACTGAAGGCGTCGCTGCTGCAGCACCTGCGTACGCACACAGGTACTCCTCCACCAATCAGCATCCTCCGCCAATCAGTAACCACAGCAGACTCACCTCCATGTGTGTGTGTGTGTGCGTGTGTGTATGTGTGTGTGTGCGTGCGTGCGTGTGCCTGTGTGTGAGCATGTGAGTGCGTGCGTGTGTGTATGGTGTGTATGTGTGTGCGTGTATGTGTGTGCGTGCGCCTATGTGCGTGTGTGTGCGTGTGCCTGTGTGCGCGTGCGTGTGNGTATGTGTGTGCGTGTATGTGTGTGCGTGCGCCTATGTGTGTGTGCCTGTGTGCGCGTGCGTGTGTGTTCAGGTGAGAAGCCGTACAGGTGCGCTGAGTGTTCGTACGCCTCCATCGACAGCAGCTCTCTGCTCCGACACTCCAGAACACACACACAGGAGAAACCCTACAACTGTCAGCACTGTACCTACAGCAGGTGCACACACACACACTCGAATTGTTTCTCTGAAAATGATGAAGTGGGCGTGGCTTGTGGTTACTACAGCAACATTAAACCATGTGACAAACTTTCTGTCTGCAGTTAAAAGACTTTAACTCTGTTTCTGTTTGATCTGGCAGCATTCAGAAGAAGAGTTTGGACCTCCACGCTCGCCGTCACCACACCGGCGAGGCGTTCCGCTGCCAGCTGTGTCAGTACTGCAGTCCAGACCGCCAGCTGCTGCACCGCCATGTCCGGAAACACCACGCTACCTCCCAGCATGCCGCGGGGCGCCAGCACAGACCTGTGGCAGTGTGATATGTCACTCTGCGTGATATTTTAACTTCCTGTTGCTCTCTGATTGGACAGCGACCTTGAAGGTAGATGAGTGGCTCTCCTGGCCAATCAGATGGCAGCTGAGGCTTAGATTTTTACATGTCAATCAACGCACAGCATGAACAGAACTTTTTAATCCACAAATCACATCAAAAATGAACAAAAAGTTTACATTTTATGTCTGGCAAACGAAGAAAACATTTTAAATAAAATTTCATTGCATTTTTCTGATTTTTCTGGTTTTAATATAAAAAGGGAATTTAAACTGATGCGTTACACCGGCTACCATGTTCCAACCTATGGCTCCGCCCACTCAGAACTCACAATGCCACCCATTCAGTTAATTAAAGAAAGATTACAACAGGGCCAAAAAAGATTTTGACCATTACTAATGGCTTTATTATTATTGTGTGTTTGTGTGTGTGTGTGTGTGTGTGTGTGTGTGTGTGTAGACACAGACACTTGACTGCTCAACCCTGTTGTACCAGTTTATGATAGTAACCTTATATATGAGGTGTTCTGAGAGCGAGCAGAGTGGTCCAGTGTGGTTAGCATGAAGCAGATTAGCCCTAAACTAATCCCTCCACAGCCTGCTCCAGTCTGTCAGCCATGGAGACACACACTGAGACAGTGAGACGGTGAGACAGTAATGGTGTCCAGCAGACAGACTGTCCTTCTGCTCTCAGGTAAGTTCCAGCTTTTGTTTGTCTCTTCCTGTCTGTCTCTGTCCATAATGCAGCTTTACAAATTCAATGAATGAAAAGACCACAAAGGACAAAACTAAGACAGAAAGAAACTGACAAAAAAGACAGACAAAGAAAGAATAAACAAAGACAGAAGGAGAGGAAGCTGTCCCTGTCTTTGTCTTTTAGTTGTGCTGGGCGTCTCGGCCTTTGTGTTGGAGCTCGATGATTCGTGAGTTTCTGTTTCTCATTTTCATTTGGTTCTAAATTTTCTGTGATTTCTGTCTGAGTTGACACACGGTGTGTGTGTGTGTGTGTGTGTGTGTGTGTGTGTGTGTGTGTGTGCNGGTGTGTGTGTGTGTGTGTGTGTGTGTGTGTGTGCATGTGCTTTTGTGTTTTGTGTGTGTGTGTGTTTCAGCTTCATGGACAGATCTTCAGATGACATTTGGCTCATCAAACTGTGAATTTGTGAACTTTGCTATGTGAAAATAT
This sequence comes from Lucifuga dentata, assembly GCA_014773175.1. Lineage (NCBI taxonomy): Eukaryota > Metazoa > Chordata > Actinopteri > Ophidiiformes > Bythitidae > Lucifuga > Lucifuga dentata. The sequence goes on along the minus strand of VXCM01003060.1, from coordinate 18,257 downwards.
TTCAAGTTTTGAGAATTTTTTTACTGGAATTTATAATTATGGAGAATACAAAAAATCAAAAGTTTTTTAGTTTATGTTATATGACGTTTATTTCTCTTTATTTCTCTATGAAAGCATTTTTATGTCCTTTTATTCATATATTTATTAAGCTTACTTAAAAGGACATTTCTAAAATTGTTTGAGCACATATTCCACATTTACTTTTATCTTTTATTGTTAATTTTTGGAAACTTATTGTAAAAAGAGCTTGAGGCCCTAACCCTAAACGCTAACCCTAACCAACCCTAGACATAACCGACCCCAGACATAACCCTAAACCCTAAACATAACCAACACTAAACATAACCCTAACCCCTAAACAACCAACCCTAAACATAACCCTAAACCCTAAACATAACCAACCCTAAACATAACCCTAAACCCTAAACAACCAACCCTAAACATAAACCTAAAACCTAAACATAGCCAACCCTAACCCTAAACATAACCCTAAACCCTAAACATAACCAACCCTAACCCTAAACCCTAACCCTAACCAACCCTAAACATAGCCAACCCTAGACATAACACAAAACCCTAAACATAACCAACCCTAAACATAACAACCCTAGACATAACCCTAAACATAACCAACCCTAAATATAACATTAACACCCAACCCTAAACATAACCAACCCTAACCCTAAACATAAACCTAAACATAACCAACCCTAAACATAACCCTTAACCCTAAACAACCAACCCTAAACATAAACATAACCCTAAACCCTAAACATAACCAACCCTAAACATAACCCTAAACCCTAAACATAACCAACCCTAAACATAACCCTAAACCCTAAACATAACCAACCCTAAACATAACCCTAAACCCTAAACATAACCAACCCTAAACATAACCCTAAACCCTAAACATAACCAACCCTAAACATAACCCTAAACCCTAAACATAACCAACCCTAAACATAACCCTAAACCCTAAACATAACCAACCCTAAACATAACCCTAAACCCTAAACATAACCAACCCTAAACATAACCCTAAACCCTAAACATAACCAACCCTAAACATAACCCTAAACCCTAAACATAACCAACCCTAAACATAACCCTAAACCCTAAACATAACCAACCCTAAACATAACCCTAAACCCTAAACATAACCAACCCTAACCCTAAACCCTAACCCTAACCAACCCTAAACATAGCCAACCCTAGACATAACACAAAACCCTAAACATAACCAACCCTAAACATAACAACCCTAGACATAACCCTAAACATAACCAACCCTAAATATAACATTAACACCCAACCCTAAACATAACCAACCCTAACCCTAAACATAAACCTAAACATAACCAACCCTAAACATAACCCTTAACCCTAAACAACCAACCCTAAACATAAACATAACCCTAAACCCTAAACATAACCAACCCTAAACATAACTCTAAACCCTAAACATAACCAACCCTAAACCCTAAACATAACCCTAAACCCTAAACATAACCAACCCTAAACATAACCAACCCTAAACATAACAACAAACCCTAAACATAACCCTAAACCCTAAACATAACCAACCCTAAACATAACCCTAAACCCTAAACATAACCAACCCTAAACATAACCCTAAACCCTAAACATAACCAACCCTAACCCTAAACCCTAACCCTAACCAACCCTAAACATAGCCAACCCTAGACATAACACAAAACCCTAAACATAACCAACCCTAAACATAACAACACTAGACATAACCCTAAACATAACCAACCCTAAAGATAACCCTAAACACCCAATCCTAAACATAACCAACCCTAACCCTAAACATAAACCTAAACATAACCAACCCTAAGCATAACCCTTAACCCTAAACAACCAACCCTAACCATAACCCTAAACATAACCATAACCCTAAACCCTAAACATAACCAACCCTAAACATAACTCTAAACCCTAACCATAACCAACCCTAAACATAACACTAAACCCTAAACATAACCCTAAACCCTAAACATAACCCTAAACCATAAACATAACCAGCCCTAAACATAACACTAAACCCTAAACATAACCCTAAACCCTAAACATAACCAACCTTAAACATAACCCTAAACCCGAAACATAACCAACCCTAAACATAACCCTAAACCATAAACATAACCAGCCCTAAACATAACACTAAACCCTAAACATAACCCTAAACCCTAAACATAACCCTAAACCCTAAACATAACCAACCCTAAACATAACACTAAACCCTAAACATAACCAACCCTAAACATAACCCTAAACCCTAAACATAACCAACCCTAGACATAACCCTAAACCCTAAACATAACCAACCCTAAACCCTAACATTAACCCTAACCCCCGGCCAGATGCTATGGTTTTCTGTCACATTCTGAACTGCTGATCAGATTCAGAGAGTAAAACCTTTATTGTGAAAGTTTCACTTCCTGTTTATTAAAAACTAAAACATACTCTGGGAATACTTGGACCTTTTAGAAATATTTCTTTCATGTTTTGGTGACGTTTTAGTGATATGTTGATCATATTTTGGAATATTGTGACGAGCATGTTTGTGTAAATTTTAGGAACATTATTTTGAAGTGAGGAGGAAATGACGATGTCTGACACGTTGTGTTGTAGTTCTACGCCCCGTGGTGTCCCTTCTGTCAGCAGCTGGACCCGGTGTGGCACGCTGTGGGCTCCGAGCTGAAGAGTCTGGGCTCGCCGGTCCACGTGGGAAAAGCCGACGCCACTCTGCACACAGGTCTCACCTGTACAAAATAAACATGTAAAAATGAACATGTGTAGAAAAGTCACCCATGCAGAAAAAAGGATCCAGTCCACTAAGTTTGATAAAGTCTAAAGAAAACATTCTAGAAAAATTCCACCTGCCAAAAGTCATCAAACAATAGAATCGATTAAAAAAAAAATAAAAAATGCACCGTCCTCAAAAAATATAGAGAAATCATTTTTAGAGATTTTAAAAGAGAAAAAAAAAATCATTTTTAGAGACTTTAAAAGAAAAAAAAATCATTGAGATTTTAAGAGAAAAAAAATAATTTTTAGAGATTTTAAAAGAAAAAAATCATTTTTAGAGATTTTAAAAGAAAAAAAATCATTTTTAGAGATTTTAAAAGAGAAAAAAAATCATTTTTAGAAAGATGAAAATCAACAAAATTTATCTTCAAAAGGCACAAATCATTAAATAAATTCTGCCTGTATGGCGCCACCTACAGGCTAAAGGCATCAGCACAATCACTACAGCGCCACCTAGAGGCCGACATGCTCATTACACCTGTGTGTGTGTGTGTGTGTGTGTGTGTGTGTGTGTGTTTTCTCTCTGCAGGTCTTGCCAAAGAGTTCCGGGTGAGAAATTACCCAGCAATCATCATGTGAGTCCACACAGAGAATCCTGCTTTCTGATTGGCTGGCAGCATGAGAAACAAAGTGATTGGTTGAAAATGGAGACAGCTTTGACCTCAGGGTGGCACCCGAGGAAAAGCCTTGTTAGGTGCACGTGACAGGTTTATCCTTTTGTTGATTTTAGGACACGTCAGACTTAGGCTAAATCCTAACACCAGCATGCTAACAGCTAACAGCTATTGTGTTAACATGCTAATATGTAGCCTGTGATGTTCAGCCTGTTCCAGCATGCTAACAGCTAACAGCTACTATGTTAATATTCTAATATGTAGCCTGTGATGTTTTGTTTGTTCCAGCGTGCTAATGGCGAACAGCCACTGTTCGCTATTAGCATGTAGCCTGTGATGTTTAGCCTGTTTTTTTGTTTTGCTTCGATGGTGGTTGTGCAACATTCAGGAATGTTCACTGAAAGTTTCCCAGGAAAGTTTCCATGACTGTTTACATGCCGGGAACTTTCTGGACCTGCTAAGAAAACTTTCCATGACGTTCCTGCAACCAAAATTTGTTAGCTGGGATTTTATTCTTCTGCTGTTTGGAGTCAGAACGGAACATGAGAAAACACACCACCTAGAGTCCACGTGTGGCGAAGTGCGAGACACATGACATCCCGCTGAAAACATGGTCACTTTATTCTGAACCTGTAGCAGAAGTTTTGCGAGGTCGCACGAGACCAGCAGGATGTGAGCGCACGCTGCCGTTGTGTTTTCCTCATGGTTGTGTATTTGTGTGTTAATTTGTGGCATTTTGCGTTTGTGTTTGCAGGCTGAAGCAGGAAGTGAAGTATAACTACCTCGGACCAAGAAACAAAGATGGGATTCTGGATTTTACAGACCGGATTTCCGGGTCAGTATTACTACCTGAGCTCTACAAGAGAAGAAGATTTTTCCAGCGTAGCAGGGTTGATTGATAAGTTTTGAACTAGTTTGACCTGATTTCTCTTCTTCACAAACATGGACAAGGCTTTAGCTGGAAGCCATTTAACCTCAGATGATGATGTCATAGCAGATGATGACCTTTTTTTGCATCATTGGCAGAAATGTGTGGAATTGAAAGGAGATTTGTTGGAAAATAAAGAACTGAAACCTCTCAAAGTTACATCACAGGCTCAGTACTTATCAATCAGTCTTGACTTCCTGTTTGTTCCTGAGAGCTTATTCAAAAGAGAAATGAAGGAAAATTTGATGAAGGGAACCAATGTTGATGAAGGTCTGGTTTCTGTTGGACATGGACGCTTGTCCTGGCATTCATGGTTTTCATGTTTTCACAACGACCACAACTCTGGGAGTTCTGTGTCGCACAAAGCGGTGTCAAACCGCCAAACAGGAACGCAGCAGAAAAACAAGTCGTTTCCTGTTCAGACGGTAAAACTACAGACATGTTCACAGAGAACAGGAACTGCTGAAAAGTTGTTCACCGTTGTTTGTTTTTTCTGTCTCTCCGTTCCTCCACACCATCTCCTCCTTCCTCCTCGCTTGGCCGATCATCGATGAAGGCACATGTTCATCACACAGTCTCACCATCTGTGGTGCTTCTAAAAACAGAGCGGCGTGTGGTCGCCACGGCGACCCTCACAGCATCTGCAGCCGCGTGTTTTGCTACAATTACGCCACTTTTTTCCACATTAAGCAAGAATCAGGCTTTACTGACTTCTGGGATTTATCCTGGAAGCACAAATAAAAACAAGCTGAGATGCTAGCTGTAATAAAAATAAACGATTTGAAGTGTTTTAATTTGGTTTGAAGCAGCAGATTTCACATGAACACGTGAATCTGAAGAGACTTTATGAGCCGACGCTCATTTTTCCCGTGTTCTGAACACCCGTGTTCTGGCTGCGTGTTTTCTGTCAGTAAGCTCCATTTTTCTGCTGGCAGGCCGCGGTCCGAACACTGAGCAGCACGCCGCTGTTCCAGCACGCCGCCAGCCGCCACCGCGTGCTGATCGTCTACGTCGGAGCAACATCCCCGCTCAAGGTGAACACACACACCTACACACACACCAAACACATGCACAGCACAGCACAGTAATGCACACATGTACACAAAACCATGCACAGTAACACACACAGTAACAACACACAATGAATACACACACACAATAACACACACACACGCACAAACATGTACACACACAAGCACATGATAAGCACACAGTTATTCTGCATGTGTGCAAGCACACATGCAGAATAACACACGAACAAACACGTACAAACACACATGCGTGCACAAAGTTGCAGGTCTGTGTGTTTGGTCTGTGTGTATATTTAGTGTTACCAGTGCTGACCTTTGACCTCCACAGGGAAACTTCACGGTTGTAGCGGAGCAGCTCATCGTTCACACCTACTTCTTCTCTGCTGCGAGGGACGTCCTACCCAAGGTCAGACACGTTGACCTGTTAGTGACTCGTCTGTCTGATGTGTCTGATTAGTTATGATGACTTGTCTGTCTGACGTGTCTGGCTAGTTAGTGATTCGTCTGTCTGACGTGTCTGGTTAGTTAGTGACTCGTCAGTCCAACATGTCTGATTAGTTAGTGATGACTCGTCTGTCTGACGTGTCTGGTTAGTTAGTGACTCGTCAGTCCAACATGTCTAATTAGTTAGTGATGACTCGTCTGTCTGACGTGTCTGGTTAGTTAGTGACTCATCTGTCTGATGTGTCTAGTTAGTGACTCGTCTGACGTGTCTGGCTAGTTAGCGATTCGTTTGTCTGACATGTCTGGTGAGTTAGTGACTTGTCAGTCCGACATGTCTGATTAGTTAGTGATGACTCGTCTGTCTGATGTGTCTGATTAGTTAGTGACTTGTCTGTCTGATGTGTCTGATTAGTTAGTGACTCATCTGTCTGACGTGTCTGACTAGTTAGAGATGACTCGTCTGTCTGACGTGTCCGATTGGTTAGTGACTCGTCTGTCTGAAATGTCTGATTAGTTAGTGACTCGTCTGTCTGATGTGTCTGGTTAGTTAGTGACTCGTCTGTCTGATGTGTCTGGTTAGTTAGTGACTCGTCTGTCTGATTTGTCTGGTTAGTTAGTGACACTGGCGGTGACATTTCTGGTTTGTTATGATGTATTGGTCAGTGAGTTGCTGTGTTAATTAGTGACTAGTCGTCAGTGAGTTGCCATGTTAATTAGTGACTTGTCGGTCAGTGAGTTGCCATTTAATTAGTGACTTGCCGTTCAGTGACATGCCGTATTAATTAGTGACTTGTCGGGCAGTGAGTTGCCATGTTAATTAGTGACTAGTCGTCAGTGAGTTGCTGTGTTAATTAGTGACTAGTCGGCAGTGAGTTGCTGTGTTAATTAGTGACTTGTCGGTCAGTGACGTGCCGTGTTAATTAGTGACTCATCGTCAGTGAGTTGCTGTGTTAATTAGCGACTCGTCGTCAGTGAGTTGCCGTGTTAATTAGTGACTTGTCAGTGAGTTGCCGTGTTAAATAGTGACTCGTCGTCAGTGAGNCCGTGTTAATTAGTGACTTGTCAGTGAGTTGCCGTGTTAAATAGTGACTCGTCGTCAGTGAGTTGCTGTGTTAATTAGTGACTCGTTGGTCAGTGAGTTGCTGTGTTAATTAGCGACTCGTCAGTGAGTTGCCGTGTTAATTAGCAACTCGTCGGTTGTTAGCATGTCGTTTTTATGATGTGGGGTTTTCGTTTCCAGGCGGTCTCCCTCCCCTCTCTGCCAGCAGTGGTGATCTTTAAAGATGGGACCTACTTCACCTATAATGGTAAGAGTGGAGACATCTGTGACCTCTGACCTTTGACCTCAGAAGACCCCGTCACTGAGCTCATAGTTTCTCATGTTCCTTTGCTTGTAGGCATCATAAAGTTCATGAGGCCTCATATCTTGTCAGTAGTGCAGCTTGCGTGAACAACATGTTTCACCACAACCTCTGAGCGAGTTTTTGAAATGGTCATGCTGTGATGCTGCTTTCAGCACCTGGGCAGGTGGAAACTCTTTCTGTAGGCTGCAGACAGTTTTCACCTGGGCAGGTGGAAACTCTTCTAGGCTACAGAGCAACTGACTTTAATGAACTTCATCATAAATCTATGTTTGTTAACTTTGCTTACATTTGCAGCACAAAGCTAATTAACAGTAAAAATGCAGACATAATGACTCTGTACTGTGTGTAAACGTTACTGTAAGGTCAAAGGTCAATATTTAAGCTTGGATGGCTTTTCTTCACTTACTTTTACAAATTTCATCCAGAAAAACGCTGAAAGCTTCTACTTTACATGCTTAACGGTGCACAGACGATGTGAATTTACAGAAAAAAATTAAAATAAAATCCCGTCTCCCCACTAAAGGAGATCAGATCAGATCAGATCAGATGTGATCAGATGTGATGTGATGTGATGTCTGGAATGTAATGTGGCGATGTGTTTCCAGAGGAACGGGACGGCGACCTGAAGTCCTGGATCAACACCCAACGATTCCCCAACTTTTTCAGGATTGACAGCTACACTCTGTACTCCATGGGAGAGTCAGGTGGGTTCATGTCCCTGTTTGTCCTGATGGTGGCGCTAGAGGAACCGCAGCTCAAAGCACTTCAGTGCTCACACATGGAGGCTTCTGATTGGTTAATGTAGAATCACATGGTTACAGAACACATTTCTTTAGGAGATCCATCTGACTCTGCCTCTTCTCTGCAGGAAAACTGGTGGCTTTGGCTTTATTGGAGAAGAACCAATCAGAGAAAAGCATGTGGTATGACCACACCCATCATCCATCCATCCATCATCCATCCATTCATCCATCCATCCATCTATCCATCATCCATCCATCATCATCATCCATCATCCATCCATCTATCCATCATCCATCCATCATCATCATCCATCATCCATCATCCATCCATCATCCATCCATCATCATTATCCATCATCCATTCATCATCCATCATCCATCCATCATCATCATCCATCATCCATCCATCCATTCATCATCCATCATCCATCCATCATCATCATCCATCCATCATCCATCATCCATCCATCATCATCATCCATCCATTCATCCATCCATCCATCTATCCATCATCCATCCATCATCATCATCCATCATCTATTCATCATCATCCATCATCCATCCATCATCATCATCCATCATCCATCCATTCATCCATCCATCCATCTATCCATCATCCATCCATCATCATCATCCATCATCTATTCATCATCATCCATCATCCATCCATCATCATCATCCATCATCCATCCATTCATCCATCCATCCATCTATCCATCATCCATCCATCATCATCATCCATCATCCATCCATCCATTCATCATCCATCATCCATCCATCATCATCATCCATCATCCATCCATCATCCATCCATCATCCATCATCCATCCATCCATCATCCATCTATTCATCCATCTATCATTCATCTGTTCATCCATCCACCATCCATCTATCCATCCATTCATCCATCATCCATCTATTCATCCATCTATCCATCCATTCATCCATCATCCATCCATCATGCATCTATCATTCATCTGTTCATCCATCCATCATCCATCTATCCATCATCTGTCCACCATCCATCTATCCATCCATTCATCCATCATCCATCCATCATCATCATCCATCATCCATCCATTATCCATCTATCTATCATCCATCCATCATCCATCTATCATTCATCTGTTCTTCCATCCACCATCCATCTATCCATCCATTCATCCATCATCCATCTATCATCCATCCATCATCCATCCATCATTCATCTATTCATCCTTCATCCATTTATCCATCAATCCCTGTATGTCTGAGAGGTTGATGATGAAGATGATGATGATGCGTTTCCTGTCTCCTGTTGTTTATTGTTTGTATTGTTTTTCAGGTATAAATCTCTAATGGAGCGAGTTTCTGCAGATTATAAAGATGTTTACAGCAGGTTAGTGATGTCTTTTTTTACATAAAATCATCACCATTTATTACTGTAACACGCTTAAAACGTGTGTGTGTGTGTGTGTGTTTCCACTCAGACACTTCCGCTTTGGTTTCATGGAGGGGGGTGTGTACATTAACAGACTCATTATGGGGTGAGTGTTTGTGTGCAGGAAGTCCAACAGGATGCAACAAACTGTGATGTCATTTCCTTTTGATTGACATGCACCAAACTTAAAGCTTCCTATGCTGTGTGTGTGTGTGTGTGTGTGTGTGAGTGTTTTTAAAGGAATATGTTGTTTTTGTATCCATGGGAACACTCATGTTCCAGTCCACTGCTAAGCTGAATAGATCTGTGTAGGTATGAAGGGTTTTTGGGTGGGGGGCGGGGTTAACGTGAATATCCAGTCTGATCTTCACACCAACCAATCAGCTTCTCCTGCTGCAGTCTGAGGAAGACGAGCTGCTAAATATTTATGGCATCAACATGTCAACATGTGTGCAGCAGATCAAGGTTTATTAAATGTCCTAAGAGGAAATTTACAGGCGTTGTGCATTTAGTCAGCCAATCAGACGTGAGTGTGATCTCTCTTTTCTAAACGAGTCTTTGTGTTCATGTTTGGACGTCCTGATAACAACCAGACACCTTAGTGACATCACCAGGTGTTCCTGTTCACATCACAGGTGTGTGTGTGTGTGTGTGTGTGTGTTGTTGTCAGTGAGGTGGTCTTGCCCTCGTTCATTGTGGTCAATCTGTCCAACGATGGCTACTTCCTGCCTCTGTCTGGTGTGGAGAAAGAGCGCCACCTGCTGGACTTCCTGAATGGTGTTCTGAACAGCAGCATCCAGGTGAGTCCAGAGACAAAACAGCTATGCTGGTCTTCAGACAGACACCTTCATATTTTCTTCTTCATGTCTTTGTTGTGGACTTTATTTAATTAGATCATTCACTGTCATGTCTCTGTGTGTCTCAGTCTCACGGAGGAAATGGAGTCTTTCAGTGTCTCAAACGTCTTGTTTATGATATTAGAATTGCTTTGACAGTAAGTCAACATGTTTCACTTCATAAAATGTCCACATTGAACATGAAAACCCAGAGACAATCCTAATGTCTCTCATGTCCATTTTCTGTCCCATGTGTCTATCCCACATCCATCTTGTATTCCCTGTCTGTCCAGCCTGTGTTCCTCCAAGCTCCTCTGCTCGGCTGCTTCCTGGTGAGCGTCCCACTTGTCCTCGTCGCTGTGTTGTGCTATCTGTGCTGTAAAGCCACACCCACCTTGTGTGACGATGACACGCCCACCCCACGAGACAAAGACGCCGCCCTGCGAGCAACATCACAGCAGCAGTGCAAAACCCTCAGGAACAAGAAGTCAGACTGAAGACACGTCAAGTCTGTCCTCTTTTTTACACCACAAGCTAGATGTAAAAATCCAAAATGTCCCCAAATGTTTATCATTATAATCCCAGCTAGTTTATTACATTATTTTTAGCTGTAGTGGCTTCTGGCCTTAATTGCTATTGTTTTTTTTGTTTTTTTTTAATTCGTTCTTATCTGACGTTTGTGTGTTTTTGCGACATGCTGCTATAACAAAGTGATTTTTTTCTGGGATTAATAAAGTTTCTGTCTATATATTTTCAAATCTGGTATGTCACTCTGAAACTATCTGCTATGACCTTAAATCCTATCTTAAAAAGTCCAAACAGCATTTATAAAAGTTTCTCCCTTTGGGGAAAAGGTTAAAAAAAATAGGTTCAAAAGGTTCAGACTCGTCTTTTGAAATACATGTTATTTTTTGAATTATCGTTGATTTTTTGTTGATTAAAGTGCTAGACTGTGTTTAGAGTTATTTTAACGATGGATTCGAAGTCCAGGAGACCAATGTGTTGTTTTGATGATGTGAACCTTCTGGATCTGTTTTTTTATGTACTGTATCATGTTGTCTAATCATTTTATATTGTCGGTAGCCATCTTATCATCTTGGCATGGGACTACAGATGAAAATTAGTCAAGCTGGGTAAATCTGGCATATTTACATCTGATTGTATATTAATGTGCATTGTCCCAATGTACAGTAAATAAAAACTTACAAATTACAAATCTCTCCCCTCAAAGATGACCAGATTCAGGAACAGTACCTGTACTTCCTGTTTTAAATGTGTCACAGGGCTTCATTTTAAATTCTTTTAACTGTTATGATTCAGCCTTGTAGATTTTAGTTGTTGATTATTGCTATTTAGCATTTTAAATGTGTCACAGGACTCACTTTTAGATTGATCAGATATAAGTGCAATGAATGAGTGTTGTACAACAAGAAGTGAGCTTTATGAAAATTAACCACACTTCTTATCAGCAGAACTCCTGTTGAACTTGTCTGTGGTTTCATACAGACAAACACAGTCCAGCTTCATCAGCTGCTGTTGCAGCGTTCCATTTGGTGAGTTTAAAACATTTCATGAAGCTTCACAGAATGTTCTGGTTTGTTGGTTTCAAGGAACACTCTCAGAAGGTTTTTGTACAATGTTCCATCATGGTTGTGTAATAACTGTCATGGAACCTTCCCTGAAGGCTACATTTGGTTATACTATTAAATTTTTACAGAGCCTCCAAGGAATTTTCCGTGAGACTTTCCAAGAAAAATTTCCTAGGAACCATTTCTGTAACGTCCAGAAAAACCCCCAAGAACATTAAAAAAAAACAAACAAAAAAAAAAACA